>JAWPHD010007642.1:0-126176 GCA_037043455.1 Cyrtodaria siliqua
GAAACAAGGAGATCTGAACTCTCCTCTGATGTTTATGATGTTTATAAACGATATTATATCAAATGTTAACTCTTATTTAGAAGACATTTTTACGATAGATGATCTTAAAATATTCATGCTTCTTTACGCGGACGATGCAGTAGTCTTTGCTTTATCTCCCGATACGTTACAGTCTATGTTGAACGATATAGAATCATATTGTCATACATGGGGTCTGAAAATAAAAACAGCAAAAAAACAACAATAATAATCTTTGAAAAAGGTCGTCACACTACATATGAGTTCATACTAAATAATATAACATTAGAAGTAGTTAATTCATTTAAATATCTTGGGATTCACTTTTTTAAAAACGGTAATTGGTTTAGAACGCAAAAAAGATTGGCACAACATGCATCGTTTGCACTGCATAATCTTTTTTCTGTTTTTAATCGAATAGAATTACCCATTTCTGAGAAATGCAAGCTGTTTGACACTTTAGTGGTGTCTGTATTAAATTATAGTTCGGAAGTTTGGGGATCACATGATGCAAAGGACGTCGAACTTATACATACGGAATTTTGCAGGAAGACTGTATCCGTAAAAAGGTCGACAAATCTTACAGGTTTATATGGTGAACTAGGTAGAGTTCCGCTCTATGTAAAGAGAAAACTAAATATGGTAAAATATTGGATTAAATTATTGAAATTAGGAGATAACAGTATCGCAAAAATATATAAATTACAAAAAAGCGACGCAGACAATAATATATCATATAACGGGTCAAATTGGGCATTCCAAATAAAATCAATATTGAAGACGTTAAGTATGACAAATATTTGGTTACATCAATATGATATAGAACACTCATCCAACTCATCCAACAAAGAATATTAGACATATATCATCAAAGCTGGTATGCAAATATAAATAATCTAACATACTTGTTACTTACTGTCGTTTTAAGCACGATTTTAATTTGGAACTTTATTTAGATATTGATATGGAGAAAATTTAGAATAGCTCTTTGCAGATTTTGATTGTCTTCGCATAACCTCGCGATAGAAAGCGGAAGATATGAAAATATTCCTAATGATGAAAGAAAATGCCGATTTTGCAATATGAATTTTATTGAAAACGAATACCACTTTTTGCTTGTTTGTCCAATTTACAGAGAATTAAGACATAAATATCTTAAACCTTATTATTGCCGATGGCCAAATTTGAACAAGTTTGATTCGCTTATGCCATCAAAGTCAAAATGTACAGTTGTAAATTTAGCGAAATTTATATTCTATGCTCTCAAATTAAGGAATAGTACATAAAGGAAATTTCCTGATGTTAAACTCTTATTTTTCATTACAGCGATTTTGAAATAATGTGCTTCTCAGTAAATCTGATATAATATAATTGTATGTTTATTTGCTTAATATGGATAAGTGTTCATGTTCTCACTATCTTCATACTTTCATGTAATTGTGTAGGCTATAAACATGTGTTGTATGTTTAATTGCTGAATAAAGATATTGTATTGTATTCTATATAGATATCAGTTCATATTCGCCGGCACAGGGAATACTGTTCTGAAGCAGTGTTTGTTTACGAATGTGTTATCAATAACAAAAGGACATTGACCGACAAAAGGTGTATTGTTTATAAAGAGGCACAAGTCATGACGGACAAAAAAGCGGGTCGCGTTGTGTATGTAAGTAGAACGGAAACATTCAGCGCGTGTCATCGACTGCATTCAATCGTTCTTAGCGACCAGGAGAATTTTAGATTATACGGAAAATGTAACAATCCTAACGGTCATGGACACAATTACAAAGTGTAGGTAACTCTAAAGCGACCAGTCAACCCGGTGACAGGGATGGTGATTAATCTGGTTGATCTAAAGGTTTGCATGGAGAAAGCATTCATGTCAACAATGGATCATAAACACTTGGACAAGGATGTCCCATACTTCAAAGATGTCGTTAGTACTGTTGAGAACATCGCTGTCTATATTTGGTACCGGATGAACGAACAGTTTGATCACGGGTTATTATATGAGGTCAAAGTTCACGAAACGGACAAGAACATAGCTATATACAGGGGTGATGTTTGTGAATAAGTCGTATTTTACCTTCAGTTTAAATAACAACATGGCTGTTTTAAATGATAGCTCTTATCTATAAATATTGCATTCATCAGAAGGAAATAACTAGTTTTTGTTTGATTTTATTTGTGATACTAAAATACATCAGTATTATTAAAAATGACAATCAGGTCACGCTGTCTCGCAGGCCATGGTATTACTATTATGACATGGATACATCCTGAGATGTTTATTATTTTGTATGTATATCTTTAGTTAGTTTCTCTGGATGTGGACTTTATTGATAGAGATTTCCTTTTGATGAGATGTAGTTTTGTTTACACTGTCTTGTCTATTTGGGCGCTGAAGACAGGATAATAGCGAGGATTGTGCGCATATAAAATCGATTCAAGCTAACCAGTAGGCCTTATTGCCTACTGACCGTTCCAAGTCGGTAACCCTGTCTTTACCACCCTTTCTGTTGTTTTTTGTCTCTTTCATTGTAGTTTCAAGTCCTTTTTTTGCAGTACAGTGCGGACCTACGATGCCACCTACGTTCGGACGCTGTGGTTTCTATAGGACCCTATATATCATTTTACATTTAAAAAAGGAATACACACTACATGTATTTTGTTTTGATTGCAAGGAGGTCCTATTTATAAACTTAGTATTAACAACCACGAAAACACGACGATTGATATTGTTTGATATAATTCAGTATTAAATAATTGAAAATGTTTGTGATTTGTGTTTTTATTTCAATTATAATTATTCAAGAAATGTGGCAAACAATAAATCAATAACAGTTAACAATACTAACATTGTTACATTGTATATAATGAAAATGCATTACGTTAAACGAAGCACTGTACAATACACCAGACACCGGCATATACAATTAGTCACAGTATACTATATATACTTAACGCCATTAAAAGTGGAAGTTTTTTTATTTTGTGTTTATTTCCAAGATCAATTGTAGGTTATGTACATGTTAGAAATTATCCACATTCCCTATAAATCTGGTGACAGATCAAATTCATGTATTGAAAGAATTAAAATCGGAATTATGAAATCGTTCTTGGAGACATTTTGATTAAAAATAAATACAAAATAAAAAACTTGCACTTTCAATGGCGTTAAGTATACATATGTGACAATTCACCACTGGAAATAAATACGTTTATTTTACTATGAAAAAAAACTTTTGTCGAAATTAAATGAGTACTGCTTAAGGATGAATAGGTCAGACTGCATGGACACTTTGAGGAGAGTTCTTTCAATGATTAGGACATGCATAGAACACAATATGCTTCTGCTTGCACCTGTAAACAATATGCTAGCTTCAAGGTAAAGTGAACACATTTATTTCTATTGGTGTATAATTTTCTGTCCTAGATTGAAATGTAGATTGCATTTGGAGACAAGGGCGCTTTAAGAATCAAGTCCCCATTATGTGTTAATCAAGTTAACATATTAATATATTATAAGAAATACTCGTAGTACTCAACATACCTGTGTACTATTTCCATGATATGTTCTTTATATTCTACATCGTCTGGTCTGTACTCTCTTTAACCCTTAACCCGCTACATATATGTATAATGGACTGTTCTTTCTTTGAATTAAGACCATTTCATTTGTGTGACAAAGGAGTGTTTTGGGGGAACATGACTGATCAGAAGCCAGACATTGTAAACCCTGTTCTGGGAACCATATTGATTTGGTCATACTAGCATGACGCGCGTCAGATTTCCGCCAAAACGAATTTGCATTCACAATCAAAGCTATCATCAACGTTTTGCAATGTCATTTAGGCAATAGCTCCCTCTATAGTTTATTTCAGTATATGAAAGTAGTGATAAAACCTTCATCTGTATTGTAAAAACAAACATGCAACGCAAATCATACATCAACATGTGTGACAAACGCCCATGTTGTTTATTTAGCAACAGCTAAGCAACAGTGTACTGTTTTCTGTGCCGTTGTCTTCCGGCTAATAAAATGTCAAAAACTTACCGAAGCGTCGATATACACACGAGACTAATCGTGAACGCTCGGCCAATCCCGTCATTCTTCGGGATCCCGTCTCGTGTGTATCACGGCGCTTCGGTATGTTCAGAATCTTGACATTTTGATTGCCGGAAGGCAACGGCATAGAAAATAGTGCAATGTTGCTATGTAAACTATATAGCCGCTTGCATCACGTGTTGATATATAATTTGCGTTGAATGTTGTTTTTTTTTACAATGCAGATGAAGGTTTTATCACTGCTTTCATGTAAATAAACTATTGATGGAGCAATCGGCTGAATAACATTGCAACATGTGGATGATAACTTTGATTTTGAATGCAAATTTGTTTTGGGGGGAATCTAAGGCGCGATACGTACTAACATGGAAACCTGCGGATTACATTCGAGTAATGCTGCGAAGCAGTGTACGAGATGTTGCGAATGCACACGAGACGTGTTTTAATTTTGCAATAATATGCAAACGTTTTAAGCCAAAATTAAGGTTTTTATTACCCCAGCCAATCCCTTCTCCAAGAACAGCCAGTCCCTTCTTCCCTTCTTGGAGGGCTTGGATGTGGTATGAAAATTAATATTCGTAATGAATTTATTTGAGATTATGTTTGATAAGTTCCACTGGAAGGAGAAGTAATTGAATTGAATTGAATTGAATGTTGTTTAACGGCTCATCAACACATTACAGGTTATTTAGAGCCGCCACAGAGAGAGGGGAAGGATACATAGGAATCCGGGAACCTGCCCTACTCTTATTATCGAATAGATTCCTATGGTTCTTTAACGTGCTCGGAGGATAGACCGATACACGGGACCGCCCGGTTTACGTCCCCATCCGACGGACGAGGCTAAGGAAAAGTGTCTTGCCCAAGAACACACCGACGGAACTCAGTGGCACCACGGAGGATTGAACCCGGGGCCTCCGGTTACAAATCCGCCGCGCTACCGACTGCGCCACGCCAGCCCTCAGGAGAAGTAATAAATGGAGAACACTTGTTATTTTCCTTCTTTACTGAATTGAGCAAATGAACTGACATAATAAAAACATTGCGCTTGGAATAATAAATGCAGATTTAACACTATAAGACGAGTGTTACAAATTATGTACACTTCCGGAAAAACAACTTTGTATCGAGTGTTAACCAATACTACGATTCTCCCAAATACGTGTCTAAAATACGGCCTTTATTCATCTATACTAATTGGTAATTGATTACTGGGGAATCGGCCTGCAGCGATCACTTCTATTTTAAGAACACATTGATTTCTGTAGGAACCACATTTGTTACAACGTCGCTATATGTTGTAGCCGTCCGTAAAAGTTACAGTTTGTGTTCTAAATGTTACACTAAACGCTATCTGTTACAATATTTTTAAAACACTTTGTCCGTGAATGTTACACCGGCATTGGCATCATTTCCGAAGCTTTGGAAAGTGTTGGATTTTGCTACTACATTATATTTATAATATTTATAAGTGTATTTAGGTAATTGCAACAACCTTACCTTGTCGTAAATGTTACACTGGCATTGGCATCATTTCCGAAGATTTGGAAAGTGTTGGATTTTGCTACTACACTATGTTTATAATATTTATAAGTGTATTTAGGCAATTACAACAACCTTATTTTGTTGATTTACGCTATTCAGCTAAACATGTACACGCACAAAGCATTATACGAGAGTGATGAAGAGTTCTCGGAAAGTGTTTCTCACTCTATTATTACAAAAGTGGGATTGCATAAAAAACATAGAAAAACCTGACTGAGAATCATCTTTAATGTTATTTTTTGGCATAATTGGCCATGGCTGATTTTATGTATTTAATATGGCATTATAATTAATAATGTATAGATAAGGTGATAGTTCAACGTATGTTCATTATGTTCCGGACAATCAGAAACAGATGAACATATAATTACTTAATCCGGACAATCGGACATATTGGCAATTCGACATTTATTTCATCTTCCGGACAATTGGAGGTAGCGACAGAACAACTTAAATAGTTTCATAATCTGGACAATCGGAAATATTGACAGTTGAACATACCACTACTTATTCCGGACAATCGGAAATATTGACAGTTCAACGTATAATTACTTATTTCGGACACTATGCATTTTTTCGAACAATGCATCAATACGTATATTCCGGACAATCGGGAATATTTTCAAATAAATTGGACCGCCGCCTTGTCAGCATTTTGGCTGGTCATTGAATAGTTTAGCCTCTGGAAAATCGTAAGGTCAAGAAAATGTATATTCCGTACTATCGGGAATATTTTATAATAAATGTGACCGCCGCCCTGTATGAAAACAATCGGCAATTTGGCTGGTCAAAATATTAGACTCCGGAAAATCGGAAGATCGCTGAATATATTAGACTCGGAAGATCGCCGAGATTAGGAATGTTTTACTTTAATTTATACTCCGGATATCGGAAGCATAATAATAAATTAATGTTTATTTATCATGTAATATATACTCCAGATATCGGAAGCATAATAATAAATTAATGTTTATTCATCATGTAAAATATATCGTTTTCATTCAATGGTAGGCAGATACGAGCAAAAAAAATCAAGTAATATAGATATACGTGTGGGATATAGGATTCAAACATAAGTTTACATAATTTTAAAAAGTGCCATGGTGACGAGTTCTTGGGTATATTTTGTACAATTTCGAAAAGAAAAGTTTTGGCATGTTAAAAAACAGATTTACATCTACATTACATGAACATTTTGTTGAATTTAAACATAAACTGTAAGGCTTGAGAGCACTTGTTCGCGTTTATCACTCCTCGTACACCTATCAATGTTATGCTCCACCGGAACTTCAGACATGATTACCGACACACCGGATTTAGAATTACCGCGCAAGACTGCGGATCAAGACAAGACAAGAAAAGTTCCATAGCCAGGAAAATAGACAAACGTCTTTTTAGTCTGGGTTGGGTATTAGACATCAAACTTGAGAATATGTCTTATTCCCCGTGTTAAGCTCTCGGGCTTGCTAGTGCGGCAAACATTTAAATATGTATTACTTTTGTGTACTATTATCCAAAATGAAACTTTTAGCGACTACTCCTCTGAAACTAATCGACGGATTTCCATGACACTTCACAGGAATGTTGCTCTTGATGTCTAAATGACCCTAGCAACATTTTATGTTGGTCGGAAATTCAAGATGGCCACCACAGCTAAAAATAGATTTTCAAAAACAGGTTTGTAGCGAGTACTTCTTGAAAACTATAAGAGATATTGATATGGGACTTTTTCTAAACTGATCAGTATGACATGATTTTGATCCTTTTGATTCGACGTTAAACATGGCTGCCAGCGGCCATCTTTGTTTACATAGAGTTATATAATGAAAACGTGTAGCGACTACTCCTCTGAAACTACTTGACGGATTTTCATGAAACTTCACAAAAATGTTGCTTTTGATGTCTAATTGATTTTCAAAAAACAAGTTTGTAGCGACTACTTCTTGAAAACTATGTGATATTGATATGGGAACCACATGATATATACTGTTGGCTGCAGTTTAAATTGTGTGCTTATTTGAACTTCCAGTTTAATGTGTTAAATACTTTGTTTAAATTTTATACTTTTCATCCTTTTTAGTTATTTAATACTGTGTTTATTTTTAAAAATATAAATATTTTTATTGCTAACTTGCGTTTATTGTTTTACTTATTTAATCGTCCTGTACTGGGCAAGTACAATTTACGTCAACTAATTCTTTATGTTCATTTTCATAAAAAATATAATTTCTTTTCTCAACTTTTTTTTTTATAGGATTTTAATCTATGTATTTAGTGAGATGCATTTTACATTAGTTTTGTTGTCAGGCTCTGATTGTAATTTGGAGGCTGTCAACCAATTCCTATATTCATGTATTTTCCTAGATATTTGGCAAAATTCCTATATTTCTGAAGAACTCCTATATTCCCGGTATTTTCCTATATTTGGAGAGTAATTCCTATATTTTTGTTTGAAAGTTCCTATATTTTTGTTTGAAAGAGGATTTTCTAAAAACATGGTTAAATCATGGATTTTTTTCTTGCTAGCTACGATCGCTCGACTAATATTGTAAATGAATGCTATTTTCTTCAACCACAATTCCTGCTTTTAATGTAATGAAAGCATTTTTTTATATTAAAATAATAATTCATTGATGCACATTCTTATGTCTCTTAACTTCAATTTTTATAATAAATAGGTAATGTACATCTGTGAAAAAAATTAGATGGGCATATCGACGGTTTTATTCGAAACTTTTGACAAAAAATAAAAATGTCAAATATGTAGAAAACCAAAACTCTTTAATTTATTCTTCATGGTGAAAACATAAATGAATGGCCATTTTATTAAACTTTTCTTACCAAACGGTGTATACAAGTATTAAAATGTGATGTGTTTACGAAATCAATCTCTTTTTTCGTGCTAACTATTTGCCATTTCCCTCATAAAAATGGAAACAGTTTTGATGAAAATATACATTAGACGTGCAACTTCTTTAAATAAAGAGTCAAAAAGTTATAATTGTGACATGCAATTTTGCGCCGATATGCCCCTTCAATGTGTAAAAATGTACTGTATTTTTTGCTAAAACCTCATATTTTGTTTGCTAAAATTTCCTGTATTTGTTTCTATATGTTTTAGTAAAGTTGGTTGACGGCCATAATGTGTAATGTGAATTTTAAATTTACTTTTACTCTTATCAATTTTATTAGCTTTGTGTGTGTGAGTTTTTCTTCGTGCGTGCGTGCGTCTGTGCTGTATGTATGTATGTATGTATGTATGTATGTATGTATAATGTTTATACCTATGATTTGTTGTTTTTCATACAGTTATACTGTTAAAAGTGATTAATTTGTAAATAAAAAATAAATGTTACTATGATAAGTTGTTGTTTTTTGTAAATTTATTTCTACGTAATGTCAATGTTCGTGATCTTTTTTGGTGGTCTAAATAAAGAATATAATTCACTTTAAAAAACGAATCTAGATGCCGAGAAAGTTGGTTTAACACATCATTTGATTGAACCGACGTAGACTATACTTGTCTTTGTTTTCGGCACATTTTAGTGGCTATATAAAGCACAAGGTATAAAAGGATAAACGCTTATAGCGGATATTTGGTCAAGTGGTAACGCGTTTGACTGTCAATACAGGGGTCGCAGGTTCGATCCCCCGCTTCTCCAACTAAAACTACTAAGTCTTACAAGTCTACTAAGACGTAAGACCGAGGTCCAGTGGGTATGCGCACGTTAAAGAAACCATTATCTTTAACGGATTTTGAGTTGTGGTCCAAACAAAATTTCTCGATATAATGTAGTAAACAAAGCAACAAAATCCCATAACTCCACTTTTACTTTACACAGAGTTATGGTTCATGCACTCTGCATAACCACTCTCTGCCCTTAATCAATGTTTCAAGTTTCATTTGATTCTGTCGAATGTTTTTTTTTAGTTATTTATGGTTCAAACAAAAATTTCCTAAAATAGTATATACTATAGGGTAAGTAAAGCCACAAAGTCCCATAAATCTACTTTTAGTTTACCTAGAGTTATGGTTTCTGCACTCTGTAAATCCACTCACTGCCCTGTATCAGTGTTTCAAGTTTAAATTGAATCCCATAAATAGTTTTCGATTTATTTTCCAGACAAAAGATTCATTATATACTATAGTATATATTGATTAAGCAATTATTAAATCAAGGGCCATAACTCTGGTGTTACTGAGGCGATTCCAACCATAATTTGGCAAAAGCGAGTCCACATAGGGATAAACATGTGTACAAAATATTACATGTATGTGCCTTATGGTTAGCAAGATACGGACGGACGGACGGACGTGGGATCATAACATACAAACGTTTTCGTCAATCAATGTTCCTCAAGCAGTCAAGAAGGCTATTGGGTTCATTGTTTTTTCCTGTCTGTTTTTGCGTGTTTTGTTATGCAATTTAATAACTACGCTGTTTGTTTTAAATAGAGTATATAGTACCTATGACCCGCCGTCAATATCCGAATATCCGGAGGGTAGTTTCGCAATTGCCACTGGATCACGTTTCCTCACAGTTTTTTTCCGTGTGCGGCGTTGCTACCTGAAGAAATATTTGGTTCATATATACGTGTCGGATATTTTTTACGTTAGCAGTAACAAATATTGATCCGCATGTTTTTCAGGAATGTCTTTCTATTAATTTGTGAACCACAGTAGGTACTAAGCAGTGTACGTGCATCTGTATGTTTTTTTCTAAAAAAAGTGTTTCTGTTGCGGAATATTAGAAGGATTCATAAAATATCTTACTTGTACCATTGTTAGCCCACTTTTTCTTATACATTGTATGATTGTTTCGATAACGACTGCATTAGACGACGTATTCATAATGACTGCAAAACACGACACATTCCTTCAAATTTTGTTTGCTTTTCTTTGAGTAAAGAAATAATTTATTTTCGGACGAAGTGAGGGAGAAAATAAAATACTACAAACAATACCGGAAATTCAAAATCATGAATTGCTCATGATGGTTTAGAAAACTAGGACGTATATGTATGCCATAGATATCATATATATACATATACTTACATGTTAAAAGTAACTGTTAAAAGCGTACGCTTAATCCGCCTCTTCCTTGAAACCGCCTATGGAAAACATTCGTACGTACAGAAATGTGTGAAACACTACTAACATTTATAAAACTACTTTAATAGCTGTTTACAAGCTTCGGAAATGATGCCAATGTCAGTGTAACATTTACGACAAGGTAAGGTTGTTGTAATTACCTAAATACACTTATAAATATTATAAATATAGTGAAGTAGCAAAATCCAACACTTTCCAAAGCTTCGGAAATGATGCCAATGCCAGTGTAACATTTACGGACAAAGTGTTGTAACTTTTGTTACCAGTAAAAATGTTGTAACAGATAGCGTAGACGTTGTAACTTTTATCACAACTGCAGTTTGTAACATTTGCGGTAAGATTGTAACAGATAGCGTTTAGTGTAACATTTAGAACACAAATTGTAACTTTTAAGGACGGCTACAACAGATAGCGACGTTGTCACAAATGGGGTTCCTACAATGTCCCAGAACGAGCCGATTAGCAGCTTAATATAATATAGAGAGCTATTTTTAGAACAGAGCCTATATGTAAGACTACGGTCTGATAATGGTAGGCTTTTATCACCAAAACATTGCTTATATTACCTATATACTATTTTATTTTATTAACATTATTACATCTGTAATATATGACAAGTGTTTTACATGAATTTTACATCGTAAATTATTGGTATACGATACAAGCTTCGATAATCTCCGTACATGAGCACCTTGTAACAACGCTAAAGGTAACAATTCTGCTGAAGGTAACAACCGCCGCTAAAGGTAACAATTTCAACGCTAAATGTAACAACCTACGCTAAAGGTAACAATCACCTCTTCCGCTAAAGGTAACAAGGCTATAGCTAAAGGTAACAACTTTTTTCAACAGCTAAAGTTTCATTGACAATTGAGTCAACAGGTTATTTTTAGTTAATGTGGCACCAGTGGCGTAAGCGCGCTGTTACTTTTAGTGATACAGGTAATTGTTACTTTTAATGGTACAGGTATTTGTTACTTTTAGCGGTACAGGTAATTGTTACTTTTAATGGTACAGGTAATTGTTACTTTTAATGGTTCAGGTAATTGTTACTTTTAGCGGTACAGGTAATTGTTACTTTTAGCGGTACAGGTAATTGTTACTTTTAATGGTACAGGTAATTGTTACTTTTAGCGGTACAGGTAATTGTTACTTTTAGCGGTAATTGTTACTTTTAGCGGTACAGGTAATTGTTACTTTTAGCGGTACAGGTAATTGTTACTTTTAGTGGTACAGGTAAGGTACAGGTAATTGTTACTTTTAGCGGTACAGGTAATTGTTACATTTAGCGGTACAGGTAATTGTTACTTTTAATGGTACAGGTAATTGTTACTTTTAGCGGTACAGGTAATTGTTACTTTTAGCGGTACGTACAGGTAATTGTTATTTTTAGCGGTACAGGTAATTGTTACTTTTAGCGGTACAGGTAATTGTTACTTTTAGTGGTACAGGTAATTGTTACCTTTAGCGGTACAGGTAATTGTTACTTTTAGTGGTACAGATAATTGTTACTTTTAATGGTACAGGTAATTGTTACTTTTAGCGGTACAGGTAATTGTTACTTTTAGCGGAGGTTGTTACCTTTAGCGTTGAAAACGTTACCTTTAGCAGAGGTTGTTACCTTTAGCGGAATTGTTACCTTTAGCGTTGTTACACAACCAACTGCTGTTTCTGATAGTTTTTGTTATAAATACTACCGACGAATTGATGCTTCAAACATTTCTTGTAGTAAATTCACCCAACAAAGAACTAGTATCAGACTTCATTTTAATAGTAACGGCTTGCTGGACAAAGCTTGCTTCGTGCACCTTCCAGATTCTCCATTGGCCTAACGACATACGAGGGATGTTCGAAAAGTAATGCTTATTGGCCAGTTACACGAAGAGCACAAGGAAAGGTACATCGATATTTATACGCACCGATAGCCCTATTCAACACCCACACAATGGTATATTCATACGGTGTGGGAGTGGAATAACACCATTCTATAACTAGCTTTTGAAGTATGCAAATGAGCCTAGTATGCGCTGTCAAAGATAATCGATAATGACTATGATTCCCAAGGTTTATTTCGTTTAGCGTGTTAAAGCGACCGGCACAATGCAATAAAAGTCGATATGTGAGTTATGTGATAAATAGAATCTAACATTCGTTCTCATTCATTATTGATTTTATTACACTCGTTTGAGTACTCACGTAAGATCCTCTATGTTCAAGTTGTTCGACCAGTTTTTTTTTTATAAATAATAGCCATTTCGATAGAGTCAGTCATTGGCCGCTGTTGTAAAAATGGTTTGCAAACGAGCAGAAAATACTGATGAAATTAGGGCCTTTATGAAAGTTCGTTCAAAACTAGGTTATTCTTCTAAGCAAATCTTTACTGAAATTTAACGCGTATATGGGAGCTCTAAGGTATTTTATGGCACTGTTCGGCGATGGAAAAAGAAATTTGATTCTGGTGTAGAGTCTACTAAAGATGCACCAACATCTGGGCGTCCTAGGACTGCCACTGACAAAACAACTGTTGCCAGCATTAAGCAGATCATTAACAGAGATGCGCGATTAACAGTTCGTGTTATTGCTCCTATGGTAGGGGTATCACTATCCAGAGTTCATTTTATTTTAAGGCTTATCTTAAAAGTTAAAAATATTTCTGCGCGGTGGGTACCAACCTTTTGACAGAAGCTCAAAAGAACGCACGTGTTTCCCAAGTTTGACAAAAAGCAATTTGTCAATGTTGTTATTGGCGACGAAACCTGGGTTCACTATTTTGAACCAGTTTGAAAAATGGGTAACAAAGTATGGGCAAGTAAAGAGTGCAGAAGGTCATCAGTTGCCAAACGAACCATGAGCGCAAAGAAAGTTTTATATGCCGTCGTTTTCACATGTGACGGTTTGGCGATTCAAATTCCGGAGAGAAAGGGGAAAAGCGTGACTAGAAGGTATTATCGTGATGTTGTACTGAAAAAACTGAAGAAATATTATTTAAAAAGGCGCCCAATCACAGGATTCAGATATGTCCGTCTTCTGCACGACAATGCCCCAGCCTTTACCTCAAACATTGATCAAGTAAATGATCAAGAGATAAAACACACAATGTTTGCTGATGACGCGACCTTTTTACTGAATGGGTCTGAAAAAGGTTACAACGCTATGCTAAGCGTTTTTGAAGAGTTTGAACACATATCCGGCCTAAAATTAAATCTCAACAAATGTGTAACATTAAGAGCAGGAACACTTAGAACGCAACATGACTTAATTTATAGTAGAAAAAAATGTATAAAATGGACATCTGAATCGGCAAAGGCACTTGGCATAACTTTTCATGCAAAAACAGCGAACATGTTTGAAATTAACTATACAGATAGATTAAAACATTTTTACAATAGTATGGATCAATGGAAAAGGCGTAAACTATCAACAATAGGAAACATCACTGTTTTAAAATCTATTATTATTCCAAAAGTAACGTACCTTTTTTCAACAATTCCAAATCCACCAGAGTACATACTAAAAGAACTAAATCAAAAATGTTTTCAATTCATTTGAAATTCAAAAAGAGATAAAGTCAAAAGGAAAGAAATGATAAAACAATATGAAAATGGTGGTTTGAAAATGATAGATATACGAATACACTTAACTTCCATTAAAGCATCATGGGTAAAAAGAATAATAGACCCGAATAATAACGGAGCGTGGAAAATATTCTACATGAAAGAACTCGAACGCTATGGTGGGATGTTAATTTTCAACTGTAATATAAATGCAACAGATATTATGAGCTTTAAATTTAAAAACACATTTTTAAATGACATTTTGAAGGCGTGGTGTACGGCTAATTTTACAAAAAGTCCAAAATATATAAATGAACAAATATTGTGGAACAATAGCAATATAAAACACAATGGTAGCCCCTAATATATCTTCATTGGATACAGAAACAGATTGTATACATCCATGATATATATAATACAACTGATAGAAAACTAAAAACATTTAATTCAATCCAAAATGATTTTGACATACCTGCAACAGAATTTTTAAAATACCACCAACTTATATCTTCAATACCAAAGCAATGGTTGCAAGAACTCAACGTAGAAAAATGTCAACATACTAAAACAAAAAACATTATGCGAATGCATTATGGGAAAGCCTTCAAACTCAGTCAATAGATATCTCACAAAAGTTCAAATAGATAATTTAAAAGATGACACAAAATCGAAATCCCAAATTAAATGGGAAAATATATTTTCACATACTGCTATGAATTGGAGGTACATTTATAGAAACATATTTAGATGTAGTAAAGATAATAATTTACAAATGTTTCAGTACAATTGTATATATAGGAATATTTCTACAAATAATTTTTTATATAAATGCCAACTTGCAGTTTCAAGCATTTGCACATTCTGTAATATGGAAATCGAGACTTTAGACCATCTATTCTGGGAATGTATGTGGACGCAACATTTCTGGAATGAATGCCGTTTATGGATGGAGAGAACAGACATGATTACCGAATTAAATAAATATAATATTTACTTTGGAGAACGAGATAAAATATTCACTTACATAAGCATGTTGGGTAAACAATTCATACATAAATGTAAATATAAAGATGAGATACCGAAATTTGAAGCGTTCTTAAGAAAATTGAACAATAGGATTAACATAGAAATGTACACTGCCCTTAAAAATGATACTCTTAATAAATTTGATGACACTTGGAGAAAACTATTAACAACACGTTGGCTGGCCAACGATGCTCTCTAGCAAACTCATTATCTATTATCTTACACTATTCCCTTCTAATACTACCTTTTTTTCCTTTCCTTCCTATTACACCTCTTAAAATATAGTCATACAATATATTTATTATGATTTAAACAGTGTTATGCAATTTCACTGTTATGTGTTGTTTAAATTTGTGTTGTAATTGTTTTTTAATGTAATGTTGTATGCAAAAAAGAATAAAAAAAAATAAAAAATACCTCACACATTATAACCTCTTGACTGTCCTACCCCATCCAACGTACTCGTCAGATCTCGCACCATGCGACATTTTTTTATTTCCAACACTGAACAAATGTCTTCTGGTCGTAAATATAACTCGAGGCAGGCTCTTGATTCAGCCGTTTTCCAGTGCCTCAATAGTACACCAAAATCAGCCTACCGTGACGCTTTCCGGAAATGGATTCATGGATTGAAACTGTGTGTTTCTAGCAAGGGGGAGTACTTTGAAGGAATGAAATAGATATTTTTAGTTTTTCATCAGTATCAAGCAAGTGTTAAGCAAATAAGCATTACTTTTCGAACATCCCTCGTTCGTGTCACCGTCAGTAAAGATTGGTTACGTCGAAAACATTAATAGCCACAACAAAGGTGAACCATATGCTAAATAAGGAAAATAAGCGAAAATAACCGATTTCTCCAGTTGTCTACTTGCTGGTGTACTGAACCAGTAATATACTCCTTAAAATAATTCAAGGACCATGTTTGATTTGTGTACTTTTTTAGAGTGCTGTTATTGAACGATGTATTGTCTTTTCGCAATTTTAAAGTTTAGTTATATTCTTTTACAATGTTACGTTACACACATTAACTTTTTATATGAATATGAAATCCATAATATTTAAAGATTAAGTAATTGTTTACTGGTCTATTTTGTTGTCTTTAAATTATTTTGAGGAGTGTACAACACATGCATGCCGCTATTAACAGTTGAGGGCCCCGTGTTATGAAACAACTTACGACATTTTGATCGTAAATCAATTTCTTAAATGCTTCACTATAATTATCACTTTTCAAATAAATGTGATTTTATTTCATTTTCTTATACATGTGATATTTCTGCTCTACGTGCACACATAATTTTCTACATTGAACGCTTAGGTGAAAACAAGTGAACGATTTTTAAAATTTGAGACTTATCGTAGGATGTTTAATAAAACTGGGCCCTGGTGTTTAACGCTTTGAAAATTAAGGGACATCACCTAAAATTAAAGTATGTTAACGCACTGTGCGTGTTATCTATCCTTAGATCGTATTCCTTATTAGGTATGAAACCACTTATTATTATCCCAATAGCCACCAATGTTAAAGTGGCTGCAAATTCAACTCAAGTATGGATAATGCAGCAGTGTAATGTTCATATAGAAAACTAATTTTCCACTTGAAAAATCACCAGAAAAGGTGGGGTCACAAGACTTGTAAGAAAGTTCTTGTTTGTTTACTAAACAGGTCAAGGGTACAGCTGTTTTCATTGATTGACTGTTTTCATTGCTCAAAAAGTGTAAGCATAGAGTCGAAATTTTGAAAATGTTCATTAGTGATCCAGTAAAACCTAATAATACGCTTCTTATACATACAACCACAAAATCGTATAGAAATGGGTAGTTTTCCCCTTCTCATAATGCCCATTTCCATCAAAAAAAGGAGGGATTACTTTTTATCATAGGAACTACGTTCGACTACACCTCGGCGGTTTACATGTAATTAGTGATTATAAACCTAATTCCATGAGCGTATATTTTATAAATGAAATGTCAACAAATAAATTAATGCATTTTTATGAAGTGAAATATTGAGGGAACCCCATTTTATTTTGGGCAAAAGTCCAACTGATGTATGGTCTCTGGGTTTCGGGTTATCGTCGTTCTCTGCCAGGTAATACATTATCTATCCTTTAGTCTTGATCATCTTCGACGCTTGATTGTAAATACTGGAACCACGTGACCGTAATTTTTGTTATTAAAGTATTTCTGACCATCCGCATTTACTTCGTCGATATAATGATGAAGTTTCCCTGTTTGTTTATTTATACAATCATTGACTTTCTGCCTTCCTATATACCTTGGATAGCAGGTGTTTCTGTTTCAGACAATCAGAAACCTTACCAGTTTATCGGTAAAAATCAAGCTTTGTTCAGGAGGACTGTTCTAGACGTTTGTCTTGAAAACAAGCAAGCGTCGCAGATGATCTAGACTATATATCCTTCAGTATAATACTGTATTTGTGTTTGAGTAATCGTTTAAGAGTCATGTACATGTAGACATCAATCAAGTAACAACATGAATAGGTATTTTTCATCTATTACATGCATTAATCTTTACGTATTGATAATTATGGCTTGTTTACAAATCAGTATTTGCTTTCACGTATGTTACTGTATTAACAAGAAGCAGGGCCACAATACGCGTAGTGTCCTAAAAACAACGGAGGAATTCTTTTCTTCGAGTGTCGAGTTTCGATTAGACAAATTCGAGTTTCGAGTAGAAAAGATCGAGTTTCGAGTAAGGAAATTCTAGTTTTGTGTAGAAGATATCGAGTTTCGAGTGGAGAAATATCGAGTTTCGAGTAGAGAAATTTGAGTTTCGAGTAGAGAATATCGAGTTTCTTCTTTCTTCTTCTTCTTTTATTATAATGGCGTACGCTCATAACTGAACATGACAGCCATTCGTGGGGGTTAAAACAGATAAAGGGTTGCCTGCCTTCTTGGGTACTCAACCTACCAGGAGATGGCAGACAACTTGAAGTGTAAAGCCTATTTAAACATATTTTATTGCCAATATATAATCGCAAAAGTGTTGGGCTACAAGTTCTTACAACATTAGTTAATGCCCTTCCCGACAAAATAGTATACACACAAAGTTAGACAATTACATAGATAAATATATATAACTTGCACATAATATCATGATTAGAGAAAAGGTAGTGAGAAAGAAAAACTAGGAACTAGTGAAGAAAAAAGGAAAAAAGAAGAAGTATAGAGATTGTGTCAAGTTCGAAAGAAGAGAGTCAATCAGCATGAGTTGCAAAAGTAAATCTAAATCTAGGCAAACATCTATGTTTATCTTATGTACATTTGCACTGCTTCGAAGAGAATTTGATTATCGTCATCCGACAAGTGTTCGCGACCAAAAAGTATTGTATTTAAATTTAATGAGTGAAATGTACGAGTTGACTGAAACAAACGAAGCCGTTGTGTACGAAATAAGTTACAGTTGAAAAAAAAAGTGTTTAGCGTCTTCTACTGCAGAACCACAATCGCAATTGTATGATTCTCGTAAATGGTTTAAATAAAGATCATTATTAAGGTTACTGCAATAATTTCGTATTCTGGCATGTCAAACAGCAAATAATCGTTGGCCAGTTAAGAAGTAGTGTGTAGGAACTTTTAAGCTTGGAAAAACAGAACTTAAAAGTTTCCTCTTAAACATCGATATAGATTCTGAATTGCGTATATCTATTGGTAAGTTGTTCCAGAGATTAAGAGATGCCTAGTGTATGCTTCACTGTGCCCAATACTACGTGAAAAGAGATTAGTTCAGTGCAATTAAAAGATAAAAACGAGTAGAGAATATCGAGTTTCGAGTGGGGAAAATCCGAGTTTCGAGTTAATCGAGTTGGCGAATTTTCGTTAGTGTTGGCCTGCGGTAAAGATGTCTGGACTATTTTCCTTTACTATATACATGTTGAAGACTCTTAATTGGGAATATATGTAACTTTTACTGTTTGAAATAATGAAGCAATTTATAGCAGATAACTATTTAAAGACAAAAACATTTTTGTTTAAACAAGAAAAAATGAAGGTACCTATTCGTACTCGATGATCAGTTGAAATAGTCCGGTTGTCCGGTTGTAAACGAGTACACAGATGAGTGCGGAAGCGCCGTCTGGTGGGATACAATGAACCTGTATTTGTAATTCTGAGCCATCTGATTGGTTTAAACAATAGGGTAAACACTAAACACTTACATGTGCTCTGATGCATTTAATGGCGAGGAGTTGGGGTGAAGGGCATTTAGAATGATTGCATTGCACATGTGTAAAAAACGTGTGACAGGCCCGTTGCTAGCCTGAAATTTAACCGAGGCCAATCCCTTACTATGGAGGTCCGGTGGCACCCACCAACATAACAACATAGTCACAGGTAGCTGCAGGAAACAACGCTTGGTTGTTTTCGACGTTTTAAGTTGTGACCCCTTCAATTCCCAATGGGTCAGAAGCCCTCGCTGCATTGTTGAGCATCGTTCGTCTTGGGGGAGTGAGCAAAGCCAAGCTATATATATTTTGGTCTAAAAATATATATGTCATGGACAGGTGGGCTATGTATTTTTGTCAACCTGGCGGGAGTCCATGGATAGGTAGGTTGACCATGTTATGGGGTTTGGGTCAGAACCCCGGCTATGTATTTTTGCTATGGGCGACAAACGCGATTTGGTCCTGGCGGGCGATTGGGCGGCAAACGCGATTCGGCAAACGCGATGATTATTTATTTTTTTGACAGTTATTGACCATGTTATGGGGGGGGGGGGTTCAGAATTTTGCGTTTTTTGCGTTTTTTACGTTTTTTGCGTTTTTTACGTTTTTGCGGTTTTTTGGTCGTTTTTAGTCCGCAAAAAATCAAAAAAAGCCGTTTTGGTCGGGAAGCTCGTTTAAAAAAAAAGGTTTTGGTCGGGAAGCCTCACAATACATATATATATACACGTAGAGGCTCGTATTTCAATTTTCTTAAACTCGCCAAGATACAGCAGAAATTCTTAGTTACTAACCATGTATTTGTTTTATCATGCAATTGTTTTAAATATCAGAATATACATGAAAAGCAATTGAAATGTACCGTTCACGTATGTTGTGGTCAAAATAAAAATGGAGGACATTTTGACAAATGAAGTAAATTAAGAGAAGAAATGGTTTCGGCATTCATATCGATAATAAATGCGAAATACTTTCGTTTGACAATGTATTGCATTCCTCCTTAAGTCATCGAACCATAGCGAATATAACCACTAGCCTAATACAGCAGCTGGATGGACATATTACGCTAGTAGCTAGGTGTACATACGTTGCATGAAAAAAAAGGAATAAAAAACTAACTTTTCTCAGAGGTCTGTCATCTTAGATCTCCGTTTTTCTATAAAAATGTTTGCTCTAACTTGGGAAAAAAGTAGTTAACGCTAATGTTTTCGATAACTCAATCTTAATTTTATACAGTATTGTCATTGAGGCGGTATCGTCACAATTGAATTAATTTGAATTGGAATTTGTTCCAACCCACAGCGGTGAGGGAGTAGTGATATCAATTCAGAGACTAACCACTCGGCCACGGACGAGATCCTCAATAGATATTTACGATACTTTACATAAATTGTCAATATTAAGTGCAGTTGCGCATCCCGTCGCGGCGTTCCGGTTCATTGAATTTTGGTGGAGTTTTGGCCATAACTTTCTTTCGCTTTCTTGTCCGCACTACTCCCCTAAACTTATCACTAGCTTTTGGCGAAACTTTACAGGAAATGTCTTTTCTATGTACCGCTTCATTGCCTTGTGGTGACTTATGGCCCTTAAATGATTTTCTTTTGATTTTCGATTTACTTGTCCGCACTACTCCTCCTACACTTCTCAATAGATTTTGACGAAACTTTCCAGGAAGTGTCAGTATGAAGCCTCGTTGCTTAAATCTTCGCGGCGTTCCACCGATTCATTGACTTTGGTGGTGTTAGGGTATTTTATTAATTAGATATAAATTTGTTTACTCTTTTTTGCCTTTATTTTACTTGATTAATATCGCGAACGACCCAGTCTGATAACAGTCCGTTTCTAGTCTGATATCACATTTTCTGGTAAAATAACACGTCATTTGATTCGAATTGATATTTTACCAGACATCGCGAATTAACGCATGCGCAGGTAAGCAATATTTTGTAAATTCGTCTGCTCTCAATTATCCTACTCTCTGTTTGATACATGGGTGACAACGTTGAAAAAACGGAAGTTTATGGACATTTCGGAGAATGTGACGGGTGCTTGATAACTTTTGTTCATTGTAAAATTAATAATATCAATACTGTACAGTATATGTTTTCAAAGGGAAAGTTCATTCTCAATATTACAAATCATAACTCGATTTTTTGTTCATTTTGTCTTTTATTTAAGAACAATATTGATTCTAAAATGATTTTTGATTTTAAAATGGTTGACGCTATTATTAAAATACCATTTATACTAGCCTCGGTCTCCCGGCCAGTTTCTGATTTCTTCGTTACGCTATGCTTCACGGATCCAGAAACAGGGCCTGGGGAAAATAGGGCGTTTATAATCGTCCTCTTGTTTTGGTCTCATGACAAGCAGCAAGTGATAATAAAAAGTTAAACTGATGCATCAACAATTGACTTTGCATGTTAATTTACAACATGACGTCACGCAAACATTGAAATTATGCGCGTGAAACAAAAGCGCGAATAAATTGTGCTAATCGCTAGTGGGCGCTTTGATTGGCCTAATCTGCCCAGACCGATATCTGCAAGTAAGACATATGCATGATACGGTCTAGCTGGCCGAAACTATATTTATACGACATCACGTCGCTTCCGGTATGACGTATGATGTTACGCCAAATGACGTTATGTCGCTTCCCGTCACACTCCTTCTACATTAATTCCAAGTGATCTTACAAAACAAAGTGTTCAAACACTTAAAAACTACATTTAAGATTTGCAATATTGTACAAGTTACCAAGATATCTTCGGTCTCAGGCTGATATCTAGTTACCTCGAGCTGATATCGTGGTCTTAACAAATCAACTACGTAATAACCTCTAATTAATGATTTTCGTTTGATTTTCTTGTCCGGTGTATTCCTCTCAAACTCCTCAACATGTTTTGACGAAACGTTTAATAATATGCTATACGACAGGCGTATATATCCCGCTAGATAGTGTTCTTGTTATATAGTTTACAGATCCACCTGTAAATATTAACCTGTACATATAACTTATATTGTAGTAGGCCCTTGCGGAGCCGTATTCTTCACGTTTCGTATTCTTCACACATGCGTGAAGAATACGTACGAATATGTCACACATTTCTAGCTCAATCATATTGGGGTATGGGCTCTCCCCACCATGCCACCTGAAATCTTTTTTTATTATATATGTCTGTGTTTTTTGTGATTGTTTTTATTTCTTACACCAATAGCTATATTGTGAACGCCCTCCTCCTCATCCCACCACCCTATCACCACCAGAAACTATTGTTTTTAGATATGTCTGTGTTGTTTTGTTTATAAGTGCATACACCTATAGCTAGGTTGCACCCTCCTCCCGTCTCCCCAAAAATACCGGAAACTCTTTTTTATGTATATGTCTGTGTTGTTTTGTTCTATTCTTTCATCTATAAATATATTGCATGCTGCTTCCATCTCCCCCACCACAACTACTACCCGAAACCATTTTTTTTAAAAATATTGCTGTGTTTTTTTAAATATTTATTTTATTATTTTCACATCTACATTTATGTTGCCCAACCCCACCCTCATCCCTACACACCCAACCACCCACTTACCTGACATTTTTACCTTATTTATGTTGTCGTTCTGTTTATTTATTCATACACCTATATCTATGTTACAATGCTACCCACCTAAATCACAACTCCCTCCCATCCATCACCAATAGGGTTTGGGTTGGGGTTCGAGCAGGTGCATTATTAAGAGTCGTTTTTTTTTATTTATTTTTTAATAAATAACATCAGTCTTCATCCATTTGTTTGGTGGGTGGATGCCGGGAGGTTGGTTGGGGGTGGGTGGATGGTGCTATGGGAGTGGGGCAAACATTTAAATATTTTAATAAGTAACATATCATATAAAATGTGCAATACATTTAGTAAAGCTAAACATCCAATATTTTATACATATGGTATTCATGAGTTCAATTTTAACTGGAAGCTGTCGCAGACGCTGCCGACAATCGAGTGACTGCAATAGCTCAAATCAGTTGCACTGTGTTAACATTACGGAAGTCGAGTACATATGCGCCGAGTTCTTCACATATATGTGCCAAATACGGTTGGCATTCAATATTCTTCACGCGATGTGTACCAAATACCGTTGTCATTAAGTATTCTTCACACATTGTGTGCCAAATAGAGCTGTCATTCGGTATTCTTCACACGATGTATGAAAAATACGAAACGTAAATAATATGGCTCCACAGCGCACATACAGTTTACAATCACAGATTCTGGAAAAGTCATTTATGTTCAAGAAATTACTCCTTTTTTTTCTTCAGAAAGACGAAGGCTCTCCGTTGCTGTGTAAGAAAGGTGGTAAATACACTCTACAAGCCATCCAATCGTTGGCCGATAGACGACGATGTAACGGCAAACCTGCGTTGTGGATGAGATTGTCTCCCTATGTAAAATGGATAAAAAAACAGACAAAAAAACTTCAGAAAAAATAACTCGAAAGCTGTATCAAGGGGCATTGTCGATTTTCTTTCAGGATTATGCTCCCATATGTGTAATCCTCGTTTAAATTGCATTAAAAAAACAAAATAAAAAATAGAAACAATGTAATCTTGAACATTTTTTATGAAACTTCGAGTTACATTTTATATAGACCGTGCCACACTTAAATAATAAATACAAACCTTCTAGATATATGAATGAATCAATACACATGCTCTGGCTCCTGCGCCAAGGTGTACCAGGCCATATTACCCGCCGGCGACCGGTAATACGAAATCCCACTGACAAAATGAAATCAAAAGGAAACGCCCGATTCAATATTATTTTTCTATGAATTCTACTTTTATCAGGGTGCACATCCAGGTTTTATATATTTACTCCCAATATTTGTTCTGCCGCGAAAACAGATTACACGTTTACAAATGCATCCATTCATCAATGTTGTATATGCCTGTGAGAGGGGTCAGTAGGTTAAAGGGCAATATTATCATGACCTTATATAGAAATATGCATTTAAGACGATAACTTCGAAACCATAACACTTACATTAATGTAACTTCATAGGTGCATTGTCCTAGGTCAGAGAATGATCCTAATTACTTTTGAGGTCAGTAGGTCAAGGTCAAGGTAATCATGCCCATATATGCAATTACACATTTCGGACAATAACTCCAGAACCATAACACCAACACTCACGAAACCGCATGGGTACATTGCCTTAAGTGAGAGGAGAATTCCTATCGTTTTGGTGGTCAGTAGGTCAAAGGTCGAGATCACCGTGACCTTATTCAGAAATATGCAATCCGGACGAAACATTTGAAATCATAACACTCTTACTCATAAAACTGCATAGGTACATTGCCAAAGGTGGGATGAGGATCATTTCTGGGGTCAGTAGGTCAGAGGTGAAGTCCAAAAGGACCTTAGATAGTAACGCATTTCGGATGGTAACTTTGAAATCATAACACCTGCACTCATGAAACTTCATTGAAACATTACCCTAGGTGACAATAAGAACCATATTGTTTTGGGAGTCAGTAGGTCAAGGTCAAGCTCACTATCATCATATATGGAAATTCACATTTTTTTCGGAATAACTTCCTAACATTTGCACTCAGTGCTTTGCCCTTGATGAAAGGAAGAACTATATTGTTATGGGATTTAATAGTCAAAGGTAAATGCTAGTCGACGTCAGAAATAGTTTGTTGACGTCATGACTCAAGGTTGGTCACAGTTAGCTATTTTTTGGTCGGAGTTAGTTATTAATATATCTTCACTGAGAAATCCCAGTCTTTCATCCATAGACATTTAATAAATGATCATAATTATTCACAAGATGGCAAACAATTCTACCAAATATAAATAAATCGCTTCAAACTGAATGACTAGTTGCGGCCACAAGGTCCTTCCAATGTCCAAAAGTCGAAAAAAGCCATAAATATGGTAAAACACTGCCATCGAAATTACAATTGTTCATCATAATTATTCACAAGATGGCAAACAATTCTACCAAATATAAATAAATCGCTTCAAACTGAATGACTAGTTGCGGCCACAAGGTCCTTCCAATGTCCAAAAGTCGAAACACTGGTAAAACACTGCCATCGAAATTACAATTGAAAATTCAAATGATGGCAACAAAATATGAATCTTCAAATTGTAGTTTATGCCCTAACATGTCTATGTCCAAAAACGGCCAAACTGCGGTAAAATGTGGTAAAAAAAAACCTACGACGAAGTTCTCAAATGTACTCGATGTCTTCTCTGCAGCCAGAGCATCAATAAGAAACCCATAAGGGCACGACCAGAGCGGAGGACGAACATTAAACGCTCCCCGCCTTAAAGCGTTAAGAAATGATTTAAACATAATGTCTGAATGGGCTAAGCTAGGTTAGTTACGCTTAATCCAAACAAAACTGAAGTAATTTTCATATCAGCATCGAAAATTGTTCGAAAACCAAATTTATTGTTCAATAATGTGCACTTAGAATTTGTAGAACATCACACACATTTGGGATTAACTTTAAGCAATGATGGTACACATCAATAACATTTTATCTTCAGCATCAAAGGTTTTAGGTTTGATAAGATTCCTTAAATATAAAATTGGACGGAAAACAATGAACCAAATACATATTTCATATATGCGACCGATATTAGAGTATGCTTCTATTATTTGGGATGGCTGCACAGTTTATAAAAAAAATCTACAATATGAAGCTGCAAGAATTGTTACAGGATTAACTAGGAAATTGGTTGGCTCTCATTAGCAGACAGACGTATGTTTCAAAAACGTATCACCTTATATAAAGCAAAAAACAGTATGTTACCAAATTCAATAGCTCAATTATTTTTGCCCTTCGTCAGAGATGTAAACGATTATAATTTAAGAAATCGAATAACTATGTCACTCCAATAAAGACAAAGGAGTCATCTTCAAAATCATTCATACCATCATCGCTAAGCCTTTGAAATGATTTACCCATACATATTAAGGAATCATTTCAGTAAACACATTTAAAAGCTCACTTCTTAGGAGGTTACAATGTCCCACTGTTCCAAAAGACTACTTATGTGGCTCAAGATACCTTTCAATCATTTATGTTCGTTTAAGAAATGCATGTAGCGATCTAAATCATGACCTTTTCTTGATTTAGATCTCTCGATTGAAAATGTTGAAATAATTAGCAAAATCTATGACAAGAGAGATGATTTTAATTTTGACATTGTGAATTATCCCCACTTGGATGGAGATGTTGCCCGAGAAAATTATTATTGGTTGTATGTGTCTCAACGTATTCGTTTTTCAAGAGCTTGTACTCGAGTTGAGGACTTTAATATTCGTAATTTTTGTATAACTAAAAAGCTACTCAATCTGCGTTACCGTTACCATAAACTTCGTAAAACCTTTGCTAAATTTTATTATCGTAACCCTGATCTTCTTTCCAAATATAAAAGTAATTTAAGGACTCTTCTGCGACAAGGACTATCAAAACCTGACTTCTATGGTGATGTGATTTATAAACTTCGTAAGATTCTTGGTCATGATCACTTTCATACTATCTTTGTTAAACTTGTTAAAATGTTTATCAAAAGAGGTTATGACCCTCTCATTTTGCAACGTACTGCATGCTTGGTGATGGACCCTTTTACATTCGCCACTATGCCTTCCTCTTTAATTGTACAATGACCGGACAGGCTGTGGACCCTATGATGACGCCTACCTAAAGCCTATTGAGACGGTGGCGTTTAATGTTTATCTATGATCTTTCTTGTCGTGCCCTTAATGGTTTTGATATAGGTGGCTTTGAAGTAGAATACCGCTTAGGCCGGTGCTAGGGGGCGTGAGAAGTGTTGCTTCTTTCATTACTTCTCATGAACAGACTCAATAAAACCGAGTCTGCTGCTTTATTCTCTTAATTGTGTTTGTTGCTCTCAAAGGATCACCTTTATCAGTATTTATTATTATTCTCTTGTTGCTCTGGCTTATGCCAAGTCATTGAGTACCTTCATTGTGCCTTTCTAGGCTATTGCTTTTTGTATTATGTTTACACGAACATATTTGAGTTTTACTTATATTGCCTATTGATGCTGCCTTGTTGGTTAGAGCTTAGGTCATGGTTCAGTATCCGAACTGTTGGCTTTATTCAACGTGACCTCTGGTGGATAAATATTAATAACTATATGAGCAAAGAACGGATTATCAACAATATTGAGTATGTCATCAAGATTCCGAGATGTATTATAAAACGCATCAATAACTACCCTCTTGCTATCAGGTGACACACTCAAAATAAATTGTCTTTCATAGCAGTACAAAAACAAATCTGCGACAAATGGCGCAAGTTAGTACCCATAGGAATACCAACAACCTTGCGATAAACAGTTTTACCGTATTAGGTCATGGCGGGGATTTCTTTATTTACACTGTCCCGTTTTAATGGGATGAAATAGGGTAAGTGTGAGGTTTGGTGCACCCTAGAACCAGTTTAAACCCCATTGGCCTACTTTTCCACTGATCGTTCCAAGGCGGTAGCCCTATTGTCAACCATTTTGTGTTTGTGATGTCGTTTGCATTTATTATTACTTTTGCCTTCTTGATTGTATGTTTGCGTGTTTGTTTGTGTGTTTTGTGGTTGACTGTCCGCCTTGAATGCTACTTTCCCTGTCCGATCTTTGTTATATTTTTTTTGTATTTAAATCATTTGCGCTTATCAAGTTGTGACTGTGGAGATCAAAGAGAGGACGTCAAAGACTACTTATTCAAGTGTCATCGATATAGTGAACAGAGGCGTACGCTGATTATTTCGACACGACCGGTTCACCCGTTAAATGTTGATAAGTTGTGTACTGGTAATCCAAGGCTGAACAATAGCGATAATGAGCTTGCAGTAGGAACGCCAGTCCTATTGACAAGGAGTTTTTTCCTTAAAATTAACTAACATGACCCACGGACTCCAAGACGGCATAATGCATATACATTTACAGACGCGACCGGGTACACAAGAATATATATATTTCAAATATATGTATCCATGCATCCCAGATTAAATTTCTGATCTATTGGTTTATGCCGAAGTGCTCAAAATAGGTTTTAACAAACCAAATTGCAACGGTACGTCAGGAAAGGCAATGAGGATGGTGAATATATATTAAGGCAGTTCTAATTTTCTGAATCCAAAAAAAATAGCGAAAGAATGAAGTTTTAACAGCGAGAATGATTTTTTTTATGAAAATAATCTTTGACATGTCTACTATTAAATTTGAAGTCAATCAGAAAAAAGTACTTTTGTTCCCCAAAATTAACAAAGTACACCGTATTCGCTAAAATATGAATAATCGCCTTTTGAAGTTAATGTTCACGCGGGATATAAAACCGTGAAACTATGAAATCTTTTTTTTAGAGATATATTGATTTCAACATTGTTCTGTATTTAATAAATTATTAGAGTAGAATGTTCAAAGTTGTTCTCAAGGACTCCATTACGGTAGTATCCCTGCAACGCCGCCCCGCCCCTCACCCCACCCACCACCCTCCATACCGTATTGATTAAGTTGTATATAGCTGTTTTAATCAAATTCAATTTATTTCATCATTTTAGAAGCGAGAAAAAACAACAAAAGCATGTACGCGTAGATAAATCTTTCCTCTGTCGATATGTAAAATATAAGAAAAATCGGAGGCAAGTGCTTTTTCCCCCCGAAAATTAACGAAGTTCACCGTAATCGCTTAAATACGCCGAATCGACGTTCCAAATCGATGTTCGCACGGAATAAAATTGTTGAATTATGAATTCATTTATAAGAGATAAATCGATTTCAGCATTGTTTAGTAGTTGTTATATTACTGATGTAGTATGTTCACAGTATTTATGAGGGCAAGTATCCCTCCAACCCCGTCGGCTTCCCCCCTCCATCCCGTACACACAATACGTTGTGTATTGCTGAGAATGCGCCTTTTATTCAAATCGATTTATTTCGTCATTTTAGAAGCGAGAATAAAAACAAAATCGCATAGATAATTTCTCCTCTGTAAATATGTAGAATTTCAATAAACGGAGACAAGTACTTATTAACTTACAGGACCGTCCGACCCAAAGACGGCAACATTCATATTCATTTAGAAAGACGACTAGCTACAGAAACAATTAAATAATTTCGTTATGTAAACACATATATTTAAAATGTATGTGTCCATGTATTTTACACTAAATGTTTGATATATACATGCTTTGGGTTTATGTCAAAGTGCCCAATTTATTTTAACAAACAATGTTGCAACGGTATATCGGAAAATGAAATCATGATGGTGGAAATATACGTTGCAGAGTTAATTTTTGACATCAGAAAAAGAGATAAACTTATATAAAAGAGTATGATAATGGACCTTATAAGTTTAACAGGCAGAAGTATATTATTTTAACCGTTCGTTTAAAACTGAGGGGGCGACTCGAGTTTTAAAGAAAGCAAGATTGGCATGTGTCCTTTTAACCAAGTAAATAAATGACTGACGAGTATCAGACATTGCTACTGTCAGTAACAAACATTATATAGTGTAGACTCGAAAAAAAAGAATATGATAATGGACCTTTGGAAACGGCCGAGCATGACACATACGAAATATTGCAGTCTCGGTTTGATTGTTCATGAGCGGTAGTGAAATATGCTAGCTACCGCTTACGCCCTCCAAGATTGCGTAACATAAATATGTGGACATGACATTGTGTCAATGGAGCACTTGCCAGATTTGTGGTGTTGTGAAACACTGTACGCGTGAATCCAAAAGTGCGGGTCTGTTATCTTGATAGGGCATATTAAATAGTTTTTTAACCTATATATATATATGTATTTATTATTCTTTTATATTAATTTTTATGGTTGCATATCTGTCCCAGAACGCAATCATACTCATTACTATATTGAAAATAAATACTGAATATACAAATGGATGGTCGGAATATATGTCTGACACGCTGTTGAATCCTATAATTTAACAACAAGTGGTTTGGTTTACAGGCGACAGGATCGGTGAACAAAACCACTTGTTTTTCTGGATTCAACTTTGTGCAAGAAAATATTCATATATTATACCATTAATATTATAACATGTGTGTTACATATGTGTTTTGTAATATTTATAAACCAGATGTCTACCCCCACTGCTTGTCCTTGTTAATAAATCTTTGATAGTAGATGTCATCAGGAAACTTGACCTTTGACCTAAAAAATCAAACGGATCCTCCTCTTTCCGCTGTCCACCAATGACGTTTCATGAAATTTGCTTTAGGTAAAGAGGAAAAACTGTGTGGGCAAGACTTTTCATTTTCCGGTCATGGTAGTAACTGACCTTTCAACTACTGACTTCAAAATAAACAGGGATTATCATTTCACCAAAGGCAGTCAAAGTATGACGTTTTATGAAATTAGCTTTATAGAAAGTAAAAACAAGTTTCATTGCGGACACGATTTTTCATGATCAAGTCACTGTGTGACATTGACTTTAGATTTACTGACCTCAATATTAATAGGGATCATACTCTTTCCAAAGGCAGTCAACCCATGACGTTTGAATATATTTACTTCAGGGAAAATAAAGTTACGGTGCGGACAATGGTTTTCATGATCGGATCAGTGACCTTGACATTTGATCTCGAACTAAATAGTAGTCATTCTCTCACCAAATGCAGTCAACCCATGTAGTTTCATGATACATGTATTTGCTTCAGTAAATAAGGATTCATATTGTGGCCAAGGTATTTCATGATCGTTTCAGGGTGATATTGACCTTTGACCTATTAACTTCAAAATCATCAAACGGTGCAATAGTCTTATCACAGGCAATCTATCCATGGCGTTTCAAGAGACTTCCTTCAGGAAAAAAGAAGTTACAGTGCGGACAATGCGTTTCATCCACTTAAATTCAAAAGGATCACCTTCTCGCCACAGGCAATCCATCCATTAAGTGTCATGCTATTTGCTTTAGGAAAAGTGGACTTACAGTTTACAACATTTTACATTGTCATGTTACGGTGACAATGTACGGGGGGGCTAGGGCATGCTTACGGGAATAGGACAGTTTTAAATTTAATTATTGTTTAACGCCTCATCAACACGTTCTTTAGGTTAATTCGAGCCGCCCGAAAGAGAGAAGGAAAGATACATAGGCATCCAGGAACCCTGCCCTACGCTTACTACCGATTAGATACCTATGGTTCTTTAACGTGCTTGGAGGACAGATTCCGATACACAGGACCACCCGGTTTACGTTCCCATCAGACGAACGAGGCTAGCAGGACATATCGAAGTAACCCAGTGGCGCCAGTAAGACTTTAATCCGTGTTCACTGGATTCAAAGCCGATATGCTATAAACGTGTCTTGACCAAAACTGAGTAAATGGCACATCAAATAAAGGGCCAATACATATTATATTGTATATCATACGAGCATATGATTGATCTGACATGATTACAGAATAATTTTTTAATGTATTTTTCACCCAACAGTACAGCAAGTATCTATTATAAGGAAAGTTAAATCTGACAGAGGGTGCAATGCTCTAGAAGCCATTTTTACTAGAAGGGGAATAAAAAACACATCTTGCCAAAAATCAAAAATTGTTAGATTTTACACGTTTTGTTCATAGGATATTTTACGTTAATGACTTATGAACAGTCTCAATCAAACCGAGACTGCAATATTTCGTATGTGTCGTGCCCGACCGTTTCCAAAGATCCATTATCATACTCTTTTTTAATAGCACAGTGGCGTTGCTTGTGCAGTGTGGCGGTAGTAAAACGTCTCCCCGCGCTTGCAATCAGTACTGTTATTCATTCGATCTTTGGAGATCGCTGAGTCCGATACTTATATTTAGTTATCGGTGGTACATTTTCAATTTCTTTTGTTTTCTTACTTAATTTTTGATTCGGTGGTTCCACTACTCCGGCCGATAAAAGGCTCTGGGTATTGTTTACCCACTTATAGGATATGTTGTCTTCTTTTTAATTTAGTCTTTTGGCTGTGACTTGTGATACGCAGTCTTCATAACCGCTGCTCCCAACTAAATTCCATTATGTTTATTTCGCTCTTCGGGGCATTTAATTTTATTAGATACTGGGACCATACGCCGTACGACATGGGGAAGCAAATAACTCCATGTCCACCGCCGTGTGCATGCCATCTTCGGGATGGTTAACATTTTGTACTATTGATTTTATGAATATTGAGTTCTGTTCAAACCGGGGCTAGAGGGCGTGAGCGGTAGCTAGCATATTTCACTACCGCTCATGAACAGTCTCAATCAAACCGAGACTGCAATATTTCGTATGTGTCGTGCTCGGCCGTTTCCAAAGGTCCATTATTATAATCTTTTTTGGTAAGGTCATTTTACATGGGGAGAAAACATTAATATACAATTATACTACTTTTGTAGATGTTTGGTCTGTTCTGATGTGAACATGTGTAAAACAAACACAAAGTTAGAAATTTGCTCTGTGTCCATTTAATAAATTCAAACCCATCACATAGAACATAATTATTTATATATTTGTTGATGTTAAAGGGACACACGGCAATCTTGAAGTATTTATCAAGCATTAACATTAGCATCTCCATTTGTTAACCTAACATTTTAAATTTAAACCTGCCTGCATTATAAATTAAATAAAAGTGTCAGTTTTCAGTTTGTCTTCGTTATTCTATCAAATACTTAACTATGTTATATGTGCACTATTATCAACAGTAAGTAATGTGTAAAACAATTTATTCTGAACTATTCTTATAAATAATATTCCCCAAACCTGGAAAGAGTCAGACGAACCCAATTAATTATCGCACTTTTGCTTTAACGAGTTGTATATGTAACACAATGCAACACATGATTACCGAGAGACTCTTTTGGTTCTCAGGAGTCCAACAAACTGATAACACAGTTTCAAAGTGGATTCAATCTCATTCCGTTTTAATCATTTATTAGGGAAGCTTTCATAAGAAAGTAAATTGGAGAGATGTTCTGCTTGAAATTCTGCCGGGATGATACTGTAATGTTTAATTGACCTAAACATATTATGAAAACGAAACGTTGGACATTGCCGAAACACGATAAATATAAAACATATTGCAGTCTTGATTTGATTCATGGACGGTAGTGAACATACTAACTACCGTTCACGCCCTCTATCCCAGAGTTGAACCGAACTCACTATTTAAAATGTCTATAGTACACACATTTGAGCCGTCCCTAAGATGGTATGCATATGACGGTGAACATGGAACCTTCAATATGGTATTTTCATAACATTACATGGTCCCGGTTGCTAATACAATGCTATGCCTTTAACAAGAAAACAATGGGCGAATAAAAAAATAATATAATTTAGATTGAAGCAGAGGTTATGAAGTTTGCGTATCACAAGTAAAATTCAAAAGAGACTAATTTAAAAAGCAAAACACATATCCTAACGGTGTTTAAGCAATAATCAGAGCCTTTAAAGGCTAGAGTAGTGGAACCATCTGCACGAAATTAAAGTAAGAAAACCAAGTAATTGAGCATATACCACCGATATCTGTATATAAATATCGGGCTTTTCGATCTCCAAGGATCGGAATGAATAACAGTTGTTTATCATGGGATAAAACTGGAATGCTAGCGATGTAAACAACAGCATCGTTGTTTAACAATAGCGAAAATGTAGACTAAAACAAATATTTACTCAAGTAATTGACTTTTTCAGAATCATTTTATGACCAGTCATGTGAGGATGAGCCGGCAGTTTCCATTACTTTATAAAGCGTGTGAAAACCTAACACAGACGGCAGATGCTCTTCTGTGGTTTGTGAACTGTTGGAATTTTAAAAAATGCAGTTCTGCACAACCTTGGACTAAGGACGTTAACGGTAGCAATCAAACCGAGAGTGCAATATTTGTTTTATTTATCGAGTTAGTCATTTTCCAAAGTTCTGATTCATAATCGTTTTATTTGTGTTTTACTTATATTGCCTACTGATGCTGCCTTGTTGGTGAGATATTAGATCATGGCGGGGATTTCTTTATTTACACTGTGCTGATTTAATGGGATGACAGTAGGGTAAGTGTGAGGTTTAATGCACCCTAGAACCGGTTTAAACCCCCCGTGGCCTATTTTGCCACTGACCGTTCCAAGGCGGTAGTCCTATTGTCAACCCTGTGTGTTTGTGATGCCGTTTGCTTTTATTATTACTTTTGCCTACTTGTTTGTCTGTTTGCGTGTTTGTTTCTGTGTTTTGTGGTTGACTGTCCTCCTTGAATGCTACTTTCCATGTCCGATCTTGTTATATTCCTTTATACTGCACAATAGTGTTGTTTGAGCCATGTGGCGACCGTAAAATGTTTCCCCGTACATCTTATCAATATTGTTATTTTTACATCCTACAGGGATTGTATGACATTCATTGATCCAGTTTTTCCTTAAACACGTGTGTTTCATACACCGCGTTGAAGGTTTTGTGCTCATCGACATTTTGGCCCATTTTATTAGGGTTTTCCTTAACTGTCCTCATTATAGTGTATTAGACACTGACGTCGAGGTTTGGACCTCTGTTAAAAGTCCTTAAGTTTGCTAATATTATTTCTGATGGATCTTTGATACGATTCTATTTCGTATCTCTAATAAATACTAATTGGCACTTATTTCGCTTTTCACAGAATTGTATTACTCTCCATAAAAATCAATTATGAGTTAAAACTTTAAAAGTAAATCTTTCACCTCTGCGGTTACACTCTGCGTCATCAATACAAATTCCACAAAATAACTCTTCATTTCTTAGAACTAAACCAAATGTATGCCTTACACATTTAAATCTTCATTCGGCAACCTCGTTTCATGTTCCTTCTAATAATATTACTATGATTTTTAATAATGGCTCAAAAGTTTCCTAACTCCTCTAGGAACACCTGTTTTGAGGAAATACCATATTCAGAAATCATTTAGTTCATTCTAGACGCAGGGTGTTTCCCTCTATTAATAAGTGTAATGCTAAGTGGTGCAGTTGTTGCAATTATTTATCGTGCAAGTCCACCATTAAATCAGCTGTTAATGGTAGATTGTTTAATGTATGTCTAGCTTCAAATGTTGATTGACGTACAACTCACGTCAGTTATGTTCTGACTTATGACCCTATCATTTTGCAACGTACTGCAAGCTTGGTGGTGGACCCTTTTACAGTTCGCCATTATGCTTTCTTCTTTAATTGTACGATAACCGGACTGGCTGTGGACCCTATGATGACGCCTACCTAAAGCCCATTGGGACGGTGGCGTTTGATGTTTGACCATGATCTTTCTTTTCGTGCCCTTAATGGTTTATTCTCTTACTGCTCTGGCTTCTGCCAAGTCATTGAGTACCTTCATTGTGGCTTTCTAGGCTATTGTTTTTTTGTATTATATTTACCCGAGCATTTTTGTGTTTTACTTATATTGTCTATTGATGCTGCCTTGTTGGTTAGAGATTAGATCATGGCGGGGATATCTTTATTTACACTGTGCTGTTTTAATGGGATGACAGTAGGGTAAGTGTGAGGTTTAGTGCACCCTAGAACCGGTTTAAACCCAAAGTGGCCTATTTTGCCACTGACCGTTCCAAGGCGGTAGTCCTATTGTCAACCCTTTTGTGTTTGTGATGCCGTTTGCTTTTATTATTACTTTTGCCTCCTTGTTTGTCGGTTTGCGTGTTTGTTTCTGTGTTTTGTGGTTGACTGTCCTCCTTGAATGCTACTTTCCATGTCCGATCTTGTTATATTCCTTTATACTGCACAATAGTGTTGTTTGAGCCATATGGCGACCGTAAAATGTTTCCCCGTACATCTTATCAATATTGTTATTTTTACATCCTACAGGGATTGTATGACATTCATTGATCCAGTTTTTCCTTAAACACGTGTGTTGCATACACCGCGTTGAAGGTTTTGTGCTCATCGACATTTTGGCCCATTTCATTAGGGTTTTCCTTAACTGTCCTCATTATCTTGTATTAGACACTGACGTCGACTTTTGGACCTCTACTAAAAGTCCTTAAGTTTGCTAATATTATTTCTTATGGATCTTTGATACGATTCTATTTCGTATCTCTAATAAATACTAATTGGCACTTATTTCGCTTTTCACAGAATTGTATTACTCTCCATAAAAATCAATTATGAGTTAAAACTTTAAAAGTAAATCTTTCACCTCTGCGGTTACACTCTGCGTCATCAATACAAATTCCACAAAATAACTCTTCATTTCTTAGAACTAAACCAAATGTATGCCTTACACATTTAAATCTTCATTCGGCCACCTCGTTTCATATTCCTTCTAATAATATTACTATGATTTTTAATAATGGCTCAAAAGTTTCCTAACTCCTCTAGGAACACCTGTTTTGAGGAAATACCATATTCAGAAATCATTTAGTTCATTCTAGACGCAGGATGTTTCCCTCTATTAATAAGTGTAATGCTAAGTGGTGCAGTTGTTGCAATTATTTATCGTGCAAGTCCACCATTAAATCAGCTGTTAATGGTAGATTGTTTAATGTATGTCTAGCTTCAAATGTTGATTGACGTACAAAACTCACGTCAGTTATGTTCTGACTTATGACCCTATCATTTTGCAACGTACTGCAAGCTTGGTGGTGGACCCTTTTACAGTTCGTCATTATGCTTTCTTCTTTAATTGTACGATAACCGGACGAGCTGTGGACCCTATGATGACGCCTACATAAAGCCCATTGGGACGGTGGCGTTTGATGTTTGTCCATGATCTTTCTTGTCGTGCCATTAATGGTTTATTCTCTTACTGCTCTGGCTTCTGCCAAGTCATTGAGTACCTTCATTGTGGCTTTCTAGGCTATTGTTTTTTTGTATTATATTTACACGAGCATATTTGTGTTTTACTTATATTGTCTATTGATGCTGCCTTGTTGGTTAGAGATTAGATCATGGCGGGGATTTCTTTATTTACAATGTCCTGTTTTAATGGGATGACAGTAGGGTAAGTGTGAGGATTGGTGCACCCTAGAACCGGTTTAAACCCCCAGTGGCCTACTTTGCCACTGACTGTTCCAAGGCGGTAGCCCTATTGTCAACCCTTTTGTATTTGTGATGTCGTTTGCATTTATTATTGCATTTGCCTTCTTGTTTGTCTGTTTGCGTGTTTTGTTTTTACGTTTTGTGGTTGACTGTCCTCCTTGAATGCTACTTTCCCTGTCCGATCTTTTTATATTTCTTGAAATGCGCCACGTTGCGGTATACAATATGTTGGACAAACAGGTCAATCCTTAAAAGTTCGATTTCGTGAACACAAATATAATGCAAGTAATCCTAAACAGTTAACAAATTACTTGTACCAACACTTTCGTCAGTCAGGTCATAACTTTTATTACGTAACTGTTCAACCGGCTGAATATATTTTGTTTGATAATGATGCTACTAAAAGCTTCCAAATAAAAGCTAGACATATTGCAGAACTTAAGTGGATGAAAGACTTACAGACAACAACGATCCACTCGGCCTTCATGACAATATGTATCAAGAAGGAAATATTTCTAAAGATCCTAATATTGACATTTTTTCTATATTTTCTATTCGAAAGCGTAAATCTAGGTCTCATGGTGTTAGGCGTAATGGTAACATCAAACGTAAAACGAATGTAATTATTTCTGTCGCTGATTTACATACTATTTCTAAACAGTCTGGAACGCACTCAAGGCTTTCACGGCTTACCTCTTTGTCCATTTCTTCACTAAAGTTGATCGACGAGGAAGCCGACAAAATTTTCATTCGTACAAATCCCTTTTATAAAACTGTTTCCATGGTTCAAAGCTACACACAACATGTTCTCCGACCCCATATTGACAAGGAGTCTCATCACGTCAGGCATTTTCTAAAACTACTATATATTAATAATGGTATTGATTTCATTGACATTCCTAGTTAAACTTCGTAAGATTCTTGGTCACGATCACTTTCACACTATTTTTGTTAAACTTGTCAAAAAGTTTATCAAAAGAGGTTATGACCCTATCATTTTGCAACGTACTGCATGCTTGGTGGTGGACCCTTTTACAGTACGCCACTACGCTTTCCTCTTTAATTGTACGATGACCGGACGAGCTGTGGACCCTGTGATGATGCCTACCTAAAGCCCAATGGGACGGTGGCGTTTGATGTTAATCTATGATCATTCTTGTCGTGCCCTTAATGGTTTATTCTCTTGTTGCTCTGGCTTCTGCCAAGTCACTGAGTACCTTCATTGTGGCTTTCTAGGATTTTACTTATATTGCCTATTTATGCTGCCTTGTTGGTTAGAGATTAGATCATGGCGGGGATTTCTTTATTTACACTGTCCTGTTTTAATTGGATGACAGTAGGGTACGTGTGAGATTTTGTGCACCCTAGAACCGGTTTAAACCCCCGGTGGGCTTTGTTGCCACTGACCGTTCCAAGGCGGTAGCCCTATTGTCAACTCTTTTGTGTTTGTGATGTCGTTTGCATTTTGTATTACGTTTGCCTCCTCGTTTGTCTGTTTGCGTGTTTGTTTTTGTGTTTTGTGGTTGACCGTCGTCTTGGAATGCTGCTTTCCCTGTCCGATATTTTTGTCTTTCTTTAGTAACCGACGCATTAGGCCTAAACAAAAAAGTTTTTTTGTTTCCTGAAGCCCGACAGATTAGCCGTTTTTACCCCATCCTTGTTAACCCTTCTACCCCGGAAATAGTTATTTTTTATTTATTTGTTTAGTGCTCTGGATGTTTGGTTGTAAATTAATAGTGGAGAGATCAAGAACTGTTCTTGAAGCTTGTGTTCTTGATTTAAAATAAGTATAGTCTAAAAAATGCATACCCACCTATTATTTTAGCCCGTTACTAAAAAAAACATGTTTTGTTTTGGCCTTATCAAACAATTATTGTTTTCCCCCCTTTTCAGGGAGTGGCTCCACATATTTAATAATTTAGATGTTTTTAACGATGAAAATCTATTATTCTGAAATTAAATAGATTGCTTATAGAAGAACCTGTATGGGGTCTACCAAAACAACAAAAAGCGTTACGTTTACAAAAAATAGGCGAATGTTGTGTCACTTAGTGTCCGCTCTCCATTATGGTACTTGTTTTATATGTTTACCCCAGTGAAGAAACTGATTTCGTTTCGTCTGATTTTGTCTTTTAATATCAGGGCAATGGTAGCAATATATACAGCACTGTGTATACATTAATGTAGTACATGTTCTGTAAAGCACTGGCTTAAATGCTTTCATTTGTTTGTTTCTTTTGATTCTGCCACAATCATAAACAATAATTAGGTTTTAACCGACAGACTATCGGTGGGGATTTCAAGCCAGCTTTTTACCCCAAATTGAGTTCCATAACCACCAGTAACCGCAACACACCGACGTCTTTTAAAAATGGCATTTCTAAGAGTTATTGCTTCGGATTTGTAAATGGGTGAATTTCTGATATTTTGGCGCAGTAAAGCTTCTAAAAGTCGAGGCAGCTGACAATGAAGGACCTTAAAGGGGAACTGAAATTTTAATCGTATAACTTGTCTTCCAAAATACGTTAGAAAAACATCACTTTTGTTTAACGTTGACGGAAAATGACGTATTTTCCGTTGCTATACGTTGATATAAATATTGGACGGCGTTGTACTACCTAAAAATTACCCCACCAATTTATTAAAAACTCTGATTGTATAGAGGAATAGTACAGCTAATATACGCTTATAGTTTAGTTAACGTTTCCCTCGAATTTGTATACATTTCACTTGTCTCTATAGGACACTAGTATTGCCCAACGCAACATGATTAAGTGTCATTTATGATCGACATCCTGTTTTTTAATAATTGACCGATTTCAATACATAAATATTCTTGGAAATAATTTTTTTCTTCTAACTGTTTTATTAGAAGTACAATAATCGTATTTAGCACACACCAGTATCTGTACTTGAAACCACAAGTCACCTGTGATGGAGTAATAATTAAGTCCCTTTCACACATGATCACCGTCAACGGCACAACATCTTAATGATATATGTCATGTTGTATCCGGTTTGGTTGATTTGTATTTTTGCTATACATATCTTAATGTCTTAAAACACAAGAAAATCCTCTTTCAGAAAGAAGTATGAAAGGGGAATAGTCTAATTAAGTATATATCTACTCAACAATATTAATCCGGTGGTGCACGTTATTAAGACATGTCTTAACTCAACCAGAACCATGAACCGGGTTAGCCAGACAGTTTGACTGATAAAGTTAATACAATATCAAGGCGATACCCCTGTTGTCAACCCCTATTTGTTTGTAATGTACTTTTCGAATTGCTATTTAGGAATTTTGAATGTGGTGCTGTGTTGCTTGCTGGGGTGGCTGGGGTGGCTGGGGTGGCTGTTTTCAGTGAATGCTTCTCTTTCTGTTGGACTTTTATTGTAGCTCTATTATAGAATAACAGTGTCCTATAGTGACAGGTGACATGTATACAAATTCCAACAAAACAAAACCATGTATCACAAAAATGTCATAACAATGAATGGAATATAAAACGTGTAAAAACGATCGACTTAATATACTTTTTAAGCAAAAACATATTGTAAAAGTATATTATCATGACATCTAAATACGTACAATTTCATCATTGCAATTTCTTTGAACGTTTTTATTTATATTTTGTTTAATGACGTATGCAATGTCTGACCATGTATGGTAATCTGCAGGTATCAGATTTGGGTAGCTTTATAAACACTTTTTATATTGTATGTTTTATTGTTTCATAACAAATTAGTTTGTTGTTTTCTTAAATCCTCATATATACTTCAAAGAACAACGAATAAAACGTTATTTTTTAAGATATTATAAAGGCCATTACTGAAATACCAAAAGCCATACAGTTGTTAAACTTCATACACACTTACATCTATATGACAGCATAACGTTTCAACAAAAGCAGGTCAATATGTCTGAATAACTAAGAATAATGTATATCTGACCCGATCGCTGCTCTAAATTTACGCACGGAGTAGTGAAAAGGTATTTTAAAAAATCCGGGAAAACGAGTATGTAATCATATTCCGGCTTTGTATATATTTATATTTTCTTCTCGCTATCCTTTCTTGATTCTGTGAGTTTCTGTGGGTAAAACAAAAATTTAAATACTACTACTCCGTGCGGTCATTTGACGTTAGAAATAAAGTAATTATCAATTTTTACAGATTTTATAGAAGATCTTTTCGGACGGCATTGTGACTTTGAATAAAAATTAGCATTACATCGATCTGTTGTCGAACGTTATTTCACAATATGGCATGTTACATGTATCTGGTAGTTTTAGAACAATGTGAAATAATTGACGTTTAAAAACAAACAAAAAAAACACTACATTTTTTACCGTGCTGCCTGAAGTCAATATTTCGTATGTTTTACCATTAAATTAAATATATTTCCTCAAGATGTTTTATTTATAACATGATACTTGATACTTCCCAGTCCGATTTTTATATCTTTCTGTTTTCTTTTGCACAATAGTGTTGTTTGTGCCGTGTGGCGACCTTAAAAAGTCTCCCCGTACATCCAATCAATATTGTTATTTTCCATCCTACAGGGATTGTATGACATTCATTGATCCAGTTTTTCCTTAAACACGTGTGTTTCATATACCGCGTCGAAGGTTTGTGCTCATCGACATTTTAGCCCATTTTAGTAAGGTTTTCCTTAACTTTCCTCATGATCTTGTATTATGTATGCTTGGTGGTGGACCCTTTTACAGTCGCCACACGCTTTCCTCTTTAATTGTACGATGACCGGACAGGATGTGGACCCTATGATGACGCCTACCTAAAGCCCATAAGGACGGTGGCGTTTGATGTTTGTCCGCGGTCTTGTCTTGTCATGCCCTCAATATTTTTATAGTTTATTCTCTTGTTGCTCTGGCTTCTGCCAAGTCATCGAGTACCTTAATTGTGGCTTTCTAGGCTTTTTATTTTTGTATTTATATATACACGAGCATCTAGTTGTTATACTTATATTGCCTTTTAACGCTGCCTTGTTGGTTATATTTCATGGCGGGGATAACTTTATTTACACTGTCCCGTTTAATTGGGATGACAATAAGGTAAGTGTGAGATTTGGTGCACCCTAGAACTTGGTTTAAACCCCCAGTGGCCTTTTTGGCTACTGACCGTTCCAAGGCGGACGCCCTATTGTCAACCCCTTTTGTGTTCGTGGTGTCGTTTGCATTTTGTATTACTTTTACCTTCTCGTTTGTCTGTTTGCGTGTTTGTTTTTGTGTTTTGTGCTTGACATTCGTCATTAAATGCTACTTCCCCTGTCCTATTTTTATATCTTTGTTTTTTGTTTTTTTGTTTTCAGCTTTTTTTATTGCAAATTGAAGTCATTGTGGCCAGTTTTGGTTAATGTTAGCACATTTGTCTATGAACATTTGGATTGGGCCTCGTACTCCTTTATACTATTATTGTAAGATAGATAAAATAAACATTCTAGAATGTTATTTAATTAAGCAAGCTGGGGAGGAAGGATGTGGTGAAGGAGGAGAATGTTGCGGTGGGGGTGGCACAGACGGAGGCGGAGGTGGCGGTGATGGTGGTTGCGATGGTGGTGGAGGCTGAAAAAAAGCGGAGTGCTGAACATGTGGTACGGTTAAATAATATATTACGTCGGTTGGCAGAAAGATAATGTTTATAGACGTTTTACGCATACTCTATCTTAATAAAGCATTGAGAAATAAATCATTATCCGCCTTAATCAAATAAATACTGAATATCAAACTAAAATGGGATGCTTTACGGAGCCCATGTGTTGCCCTCTATCTTTATGTTCCACATTATGTCTTCTGTCATACATACAAAACCTGTTGCCCCAAATTGTAAACTTACAAGTCAGATTTTATTAAGATAATAAAATAAAGAAAAAGCAGATATATCCAAAGCTCTACAACGTTTGGTGCATTAGTGACATTGATCTTTAAAATAATTTCATGAGATTATACGCACACAATATTCGAATTGTACTAAATAACAATATTTGTTCACGACCATTTATAACTCCCTTTAAGAAATACAACAAAAATGACATTTGCAATGACATTGACCTATTAATATTGATATTGAAAAATGTTATTACTGATTATGATTAATTAAACATGCACTGTTTGATGAAAAAAACGTTACCTCTCATGAACAGAATCAATAAAACCGATTCTGCTACTTTTATTTCTTGTTTCTGTTGTTGCTTCCAAGGGATTCTCTTCTTTTTCTTTCAAACTTTATTTATAGGGAATGTTACGTTTTCGGGTATGACGATAGCAGAGAATTGGATATCGGTCAATGACAATACAAAACGGCAAACGAGGGATCCTTGTATGATATCCAAAAGATGCAAAACTTAAAATAAATACTTCTTAGTAACAAATAAGTCCTATGCCCCAGTAAATATGATATCTTTATTTTAAGGCAATAAAACATTGAACACTTAGAAAGAGGATTTAATTACTGATTGAGAACTGATTCAATTATTTTATATGTTCAGATTCCAGCAACTCTTTATCCGGCAGAGAATAGCAACCATTATATCAGAGACCGTGATAAAGTGTTTTATATTGAACCAAGAAATTTACCTGATATATATACAACAGTTTGACAAAAGCAAAACGACAACGTTATAAACGCTGACAAGAAAATATAATAATTTAAACAAAGCCTACTATAATTTATAATATCAAACTCAGATTCATTAAAATGAGAACATGTACTTCGTTTTCATTTTCTTTAATATTGTATAATTCATATATGAATGCGTGTTCACAAACAATATTTATGTCATCACGATGGCTGATTTTCTATTGAATAACACGTATCGGATGTTCCGATATAGTTGACCAATATACCTCGGAGCTATTATTCACTCAAATGTTACCATCGATGTTTGTTAATTGTTAAAGCAGAACGGACATACATGGGCCCGTATTCAAAAAGCAACCTAAGTGGAAAATATCACTTAAAGTCAAAATTTAAGATTTTTACATTTTTTCAAATATTATTTGTAACCTCTTAGGAACAGTACAAGGCATCTCTCTTAGATCAATATTATCTGTGGGCTTTCTTAATCTGTAATCTTATTAAAAAATATTAAGAACAGAACATGTCTAAAAACAAAAGAAAAGGACGTTTTAAAAAATTACTAATTTTGACTTAAGATATTGATAAGAAGCTTTATCAATATAGTCCAGGTATGTTTTTTATTTAAAAAAGACATTTAAAAGTTACTAATCATTTATCAAATATATCATCAAAGTTGTCGGTAACGAACCTACATTTGGTTGGTATTTGAATCCTTCAATCTCATTGATCGGTTAGTGTCTTATCACTAGTTATAGAAACCGACATCATATTCTTTATTTGAGACATATGAACAACCGTTAACGTGTCCATGTTTTTATTGGGTCTGTTTTCGTCCAATAAATGTGGCATGCTAACTTCATTAAAAACGATGTTACTCATTCACTCTGGAAATGTATATTATTGCTTCTTGAAAGTATCGTGTCTTTCCCATTGACTTAATAAAGCTTCCACAAAATATTTGGTCAGAGAGGTATAAAACAAGTAGTGTCTCATAGCCATGATATTGAATGATATCCTCAGAATCAAAATAAGGACACTGTGTTACGAGAGAAAATGTCTATCAACTAAACGTTCTGCCTATTTATAGCGATAATTGCTCAAACTTGTCTCAGTCTCTTATGATCGTATATTTGCCCTAATAATATTGGTTTATGTGTGCCTCTCAAAAGAGGCTTTGATTTTCATTTATTTCTACCAAACCGGGTATGCTGAAATTATAAACGTTTTGATGCTTGTTTTCTCGCAAATGACTCTATTTTTTTTAGTTTTAGACTGTGGCTATCCCAAAACCCCAGTTTTATAATCTATTCATTTTTCTAACTATATCTTTGTGTATGACAATTTTAATTTCTTGTCGGGTTACTTGACATCACTATTGCTGTTATAAAAAAAAACAGAGTCATCTTTATAGAAATGATTTTCCAGATGTTTCTTGATAATGTGAGCCGAAAGTCTAAACTGTCTTTCCATATTGGATAGACAATGCAATAACGATTTTCATTTTTGAAAGATCAGTCCGTAACTGACCTTTAATCTCATTGATTCATATTTCTTCAATCGTATTGGTCGGTTAGAGTCTCGTGACTGTTTATATAAATCGAGCATTATTGTTATTTTCAGAACTACTTTTTCAAACATGGCAATTCCATCTTTTGTTCTCTAAACAGGTGTACAACTGCACTTTATCAATAAAATAAAATGGCCGTAGGTAAAAATCATACTAACAATGGCCATTCTGTTGCCGAATGAGGTCCGTAGTGCGTGCATGAATTGATAGGATATCTGTCCTTTGAACTTTACCAATAAAATGGTCCTGAGGTAAAAACATTATCTTCAAACAACAGACTTTCTGCCGACAAATAATGCCGTTATAGCGTGCAAGATTAACAAAAACTGTCAATATATCGATAAAATGTCAATAATCGCTGCAATATCAGATATCCTAACGGCAGATGATAATGCAGCACGCAACCTTGTCAATACAACTCAAAAGAAACACGTGCGTGACCTTGATACCTACTTTACACCAAGTGCGTTTCAATTTTAAGAATCGAAATGGCGCCCTTTTGTTAACATTTAAAGAGGCCCATCTACTACTATATACAGTATATATGCGCGCGTTTGTGTGTGCGTGTGTGTGTGTGTGTGTGTGTATGACTCAAAATTGAAATATGTACATAAGACAACATAGAATAGAAAGTATGTACATAAGAAAAGAAGGAAAAGAAACTATGTAGCAGAATAGAGAGCAGATGCGAAGCTTTGGATTTGTCAATATGCAAAAAGGCCCAGCTGAGGAGCCTAAGCTGCCAACTACATATTTGTTTTCAAATACCCAGAGTATAACTCACATGTATTTTGACACGTATTCAACAACAGCAGTTTTGATGTTGTATCTAATTAACATTTTGAAAATATATAGAAATTATCGGTGCGTTTCCAAACTCTAATTAATTTTAAGTATTTAATTATACTTCTATTCATTTTCTTTTCGTATTTGCATGTTTACGTTGTATATAGTAAATTAAATAAATAAAAACTGCGTGCCTTCAAAGAAAACTAATTAATTAGCTCGATTAATTAATTGCGTCCATGTCACCGTCATCTTCAGGCTATATAAATAACATGTTTTATCCGGCTTTGATGTCTCTAACTTTTGCTATATACGAGGGACGATCAAAAAGTAACCGGACCATTTTCACTGAGACATAGAAAGCATCACTTGATCAGAGTGATGTTTTTCTAGAGAGTTAACATGTTATTGCGTATGTTTATACAATTTCATTTAACAATTTTATTAAAAAAAAAATATTTTTTTCTCACCATCAATTAATATTTTTATAGCTTTTTTGTTAGTTTCTAAAAGTAGTTTCCCTTGCCATATATCTGTGAACACAGAAATAAAACGATTGAGTTGACTTTGTTGAATTCTGAAAAAGTTTACTTCTATCAGAAAAGTGTCTATACCAATCTTAGTTTTCTTCAAAGAAATTTCGCCATATGCTTTATTAATCAATTCCAGCGTCTCATTTCTCGTTTTTCCCAACCGTACACGAAATGTAATTGCACATTGCTGCTCGAAATTAATTTTTACGTAAATATTTTTTACTTTGAAAATGGTGGCAAGGCCAGTTAATTCTGTACGCGCCTTAAGTGACTTCAGAAAATTCAGAAGCACGCACAGTTTTATTGCACATACCATTTCTGAACACGTGCAAATTAATTTTGAGAAATAACAGACCAATTTTGAAATCAGAGTACATGAGAAATTGCAGTTTCGTAGATTTATCACTGCTATTTTTAAGTGCTCCGCAGGCACCTGGCCGGCTTTGCATATGTTACCATAGAATATGTATGAGTATAATATACTAAAGTTTTAATATCTTCTAACAGAAATTACGCACATTAGAAAATGTATCCGGTTACCGGTTACTTGTTGATCCTCCCTCGTATACCTTAATGTGCGTAAATGAGACCATTACTTTAGTTGCATGTTTGGAGTGAAAGCCGTCGACATGATGAGACACTTACTACTTGTTGTAAGGCTACTGGTATATTTAATGATGGTCGAAGGTAAGTTACCCATTTTAATTGTTCTAAATTATTTTCAAGTTCTATATTCAATACAAGTCATTTCCTAAAACAACAAAGAAACTATAGTCATTGGGTGGGGGAATGAACCCCAAAACTGGGGTAACATTATCCCCGATGTTTGTTTAAAGTTCTGGTATAAATATACTGTCAAAGTGTTTCATTACGCGAGCATAACATTTGAATTCGCATATCCCCGCACTTTTAATTAGAATGTATTGCAAACAGAGAAGCAGGATAAAACAAACATCATATATAGACTTAGTTCTACAATTGAACCCCTCCTCAAAGACCCAAGATGACCCTCGGGCGTTTGACTTTGCGACAGTGCACTCCCGTTGCAATGGCATTTAATCTGATATGCAGCATGACCGTATTTAGAAAGGAAATTGACCACGCCTACCATACCAAGTCCAGCCACCATGACATGACCCAGAGGTCCCTTGCAAAACCCCGTAATATGTGTATTGACCCTGAAGGAAATGATAATACATACACAATTGTAAACCAACGTTTCAGGTTCTTACCTGTAACGGTGTAGGAAAAAATGTAGTCGGAGGAGTGAGTGTCAGTTACACTCGGATGGACGGAAGGACCGACCGAACGACGGACGGAAGGATAACATTATCTCCTACTTTTCGTAAAAAGTGAGAGGTAAAAGATGTAAACACCTTTTTTAATTTCATTAGATGAAAATGTATTACTCGATTACAGCTAATCGATTCATTAAATATGTAAATTAACAAACATAGGAGAAAAACGTCGTTATTTCAAAACCACATATAATAATACAATTAATAATAAGTTTTTGTTAAGAAGAAGAAAGCAGACTCTGTGTAATAAGCACATCTCTAAAATACTTTCATAAACAATTCTACGGTTTACTTATATAAGTTTATTAGAGAACGTTGGGCTTATTTAGCTAAGTTAACCACCACGCACACGTTAACGCATACATTACCAACTACAATGTGGCATAATTGTATTTTTGTCTCGCCTTTTCGAAGAAAAAAAAAGACATATGTGTTGCTTTTCCGGCGGCGTCAACATTCAAGTTTTGCGTTTAGGTCATTTTCTCACAAACTGTATACACAAGACCTTTAAAACTTTCCTTATAGTTGTATCTTGAGTGGTACATCGCAACGTGACAAAGCAAATGTGGAGTAACCTTGACCCTCCAAGCAAAGGCCAGATAACTTAATAATTGTACCTTCAACTTTTGTTTTGCAAATGTGGATGTGACCTTCACCATCCAAGTAAAGGGCAGATAACTTTAATTGTTACATTTACATCACTTTCTCATGAACTATAATTATGCACTAGATGTTTTAAACCTAATTAATAGCTAAATCTTTGGAAGAAAAAATATTCTATTTTGACATAGATGTGTCTTGGGTAGTGCATCTTTTGGACGCATGGCCTGACCTTGACCTACTTTTTGGAGCTGATGGTGTTTTAGCTCTACTGACCAAGGGCCTTCATTTTTCATCTGATCTTTACCAAACTTTGACAGATTGTTAATATCAATAAAAGCCCGGACAAGTTCATAAAACAGCCAGATCGGACCAGTTACAGCGGAGTTATGGCCCTTGATTTAGTAAAATGCTATATTTTGCCTCGTTAATACGATAGGGCTTTCGTTTTTCATATATTTTTTTACCAAAATTTACAAGATGTTTTGCCTTTTTTAGGTTTAGTATATTTTGTTTGTTTATTTTTTTTTTTAATATATGTATATATATTTTATTTAGATGTTTATTTTTTTTGTATTATTTTAAATTCATTTTTTTTTTAATTATTTTTCTTTTATTTTTTTTTTATTTTATTATTTTTTTTTATTTTTTGTTTTTAATTATTTTTTTGTGTAAACGACGTGTTATCAGGAAGCATTGTTATGATTTCAGTTCGTTGATGTTTGATGGAGTTACGGCCCCTTCCCATTTTTACTTTTATTTTTTTGTCGGCGCTACTCCTCGTAAACGCCTTGTTGGATTTCAACGAAACTTAACAGGAAGCATCGGAAAGATGTCTAGTTGTGCATATCCCCGTTTGTTCAAGTTCAAAAGCCGTTTTAGCAAGTAGAGCATGCACCTCTTGGGCCTCTTGTTTTTAATAGAATGGCACTTTGTTTTTAAACAAATGCAATTAAATGTCATATCTGCAAACTCAATTGTTTTTATTTACTAAAATGTTTACAAACTTTCATTTAAGCATCATTGACCTTTTTATTTTTAAGTCCAACCCCCGTTAGGCGAGACATTGTGAATCCGCGGATTTCTTGTTCTTATATAATGCACAGTAAGCTCTTGTCTTTGGCTAGTGGCGGGCTCTGCGCATTTTAAAGCGACATAGGACATTAAAGGGGGTACATCAGGATTTTTCTAGAAACATCTTAAATTATAAAATTGTTCCAGTTCATGATAAAACACTTATATAAATCAAAATATGATGTTAGAACCATCTTGTTAAGGTCTAAACCTTGAAAACACCATATAGTAGGACGAAATAGGACGTAAAATGCTGAAATTAACCCTGGTGCGTCACCTAGGATAGCACGTATTACTGTGCTGAATGAATTTCTTTGCAAATAAGGATAATTTTTAGGCTCATTTATTATGTTTTGACCATGTAGAATAGAAAATATTAATATTTGTCGATTTTAAGTCTGACACCTAGACCCCCATAAAAAGCCTGATGTACTCCCTTTAAATGGTGTACTAAATTTGGTTTAAAAGTGATTATAATTATTTAAATATCCTAGAAATAATTAATTAATTATTTATAGATCACATTTAATAAATTAAAATTTCTGAGCCTCCAAAATCCGTCTCCGATTGTTTATATATCAATAATAAAAATAATAAATGCTTGACCCAAAGCTCACACTAGAATGCAAAAGTGCTTATCTAGTTCATGTGTTCATAGAGAGAGTAATGTCAATACAACTAGTTAAATGACTGGAATTGTGCAGTAGACGGTACTCCAGAATGCAGCATGTTCAGTACAGGTAAACAAATGACGGGGGAGCATGCCCTCGGACCCACTTTTGTGATTAAATAATAACTGGGCATGCACATTTAACCTAGCTACGTACCTGGCGTTGAGTAATGTTTTTGAGACGACGACACACGTACACACACACTCACGCAAATTTACGCACATACGCACACGCACACAACAAACTGTGATATGACTTAATGAGTGTTAAAGCCGACGTTAAATCCCCCACACACAAACACACAGCCTTCCAACACACAACGACACGCGCATACATATATAGATACGTGCATATATACAACTATTCAAATATGAAGGCTGAAGAAGAAGAACATTGTCAACAAGTGCCAAAATTCTATCAGAAACACTTCAACCGGGTACTCGTCCGCTAAACATATACATATATCAAATAACGGGAGCCTGAACCCAATCCCGTTAACTTTTCAAAATCTATTCAAGTGATAAGCATTCAAACACAAATAGTTTAATTTGTTATTGGTGCCGTAATAGAAAATGATGACCTAAACACTGAAGACAGCATTGGTCACAAATGCAAAGTGTCATTGCTTGACTTTTATTTTAGCTTACATCATACAAGCTTATATGGACTCAGTTATTCTTAATGTATGCAAAGTGACATTATATATAGGACCCTATATCTCATTTTTAACTATGGAAATCATAAGATAGTTGTAGAAAAATACGATAACAAGACACTGGTGGAATCTAAGAGACACCAGTTGCAATGAGAACAATACTGTACAGGACTTCAATAAATACTGGTACAGGTGATCCTTTGGGAGCAACAAACACAATTAAGATAGTAAAGCAGCAGACTCGGTTTTATTGAGTCTGTTCATGAGAAGTAATGAAAGAAGCAACACCTCCCATGCCCACTAGCACCGGCTTAAGCGGTATTCTACTTCAAAGCCACCTATATTGGGCTCATTGGTCCCAAAGGACCAGTAAAAATAACACTACTGATTCGTTGCACGGGGAGACTGTTTACAGCCGCCACACTGCACTAAACGAACGCTAGTGTGAATGTTAATACATACTGGTAAAGGTGATCCTTTGGGAGCACCAAACACAATTAAGATAATAAAGCAGCAGACTCGGTTTTATTGAGTCTATTCATGAGAAGTAATGAAAGTAGCAATACCTCTCACGCCCCCTAGCACCGGCTTAAGCGGTATTCTACTTCAAAGCCATCTATATTGGGCTCATTGGTCCCAAAGGACCAGTAAAAATAACACTACTGATTCGTAGCACGGAGAGACTGTTTACAGCCGGCACACTGCACTAAACGAACGCTAGTGTGAATGTTAATACATACTGGTAAAGGTGATCCTTTGGGAGCACCAAACACAATTAAGATAATAAAGTAGCAGACTCGATTTTATTGAGTCTATTCATGAGAAGTAATGAAAGTAGCAATACCTCTCACGCCCCCTAGCACCGGCTTAAGCGGTATTCTACTTCGAAGCAACCTATATTGGGCTCATTGGTCCCAAAGAACCAGTAAAAATAACACTACTGATTCGTAGCACGGGGAGACTTTTTACAGCCGCCACACTGCACTAAAGGAATGCTAGTGTGAATGTTAATAAATACTGGTAAAGGTGATCCTTTGGGAGCACCAAACACAATTAAGAGAATAAAGTAGCAGACCATGAGAAGTAATGAAAGTAGCAATACCTCTCACGCCCCCTAGCATCGGCTTAAGCGGTATTCTACTTCAAAGCCAGCTATATTGGGCTCATTGGTCCCAAAGGACCAGTAAAAATAACACTACTTATTCGTAGCATGGGGAGACTTTTTACAGCCGCCACACTGCACTAAACGAACGCTAGTGTGAATGTTAATAAATACTGGTAAACGTGATCCTTTGGGAGCAACAAACACAATTAAGAGAATAAAGCAGCATCCTCGGTTTTATTGAGTCTGTTCAAGTCATACATGTATAAACACGAATAGTTCAAGCAGCTTATTGCTTGTTTCTAATGTTCAGTCCGTCATTATATAGCAGGGATTTTGCAAATGGTATTTACGATAAATTAGTTGCAGGTTAGATTTACTCAGGAATAATGGAGTATTGCATAGATTGATACTATCTTGTGTTCTTGCTTTCAAAACTTTTCTTGAACTAAATATATGATTTTTTGATTATTTAAAAAACAGTTTATTTGCAATCAGAAACTCACATCATCATATATAATATATATACGCTTAAATGTGGCCCACTCATATGAGCTATAATTGTATGTATGTATGCGTCTATATGTTAATTGTGCCTTCAGACGAGTGTGTTATGATGTAGAGATACAGTTTATCAACGTGTGTTGCAACTACCTTTTTTAAGGAGTGAATATATACGTTTGATTTCTGTGTATCTCGTCATAGCTAGGCGCCCTGCCGTAGTTCGTCCGAAGGTTGTCTGTCCTTGGTAGTTCACAAATATTTCTCCCCATATACAATTCTGCCTTGTGAACATGAATCTCTTACGAGATCCCAATTTCGAAAGTTGCCGTAGTGAGTTCAAATTCTCTCCCTTTATTATATATACCTGAATTCACAGTATCCCCAGATCCGGCACCTTTCATTGTCACTGTCTCAATATAGCTGTGTGTGGTTGAACGCTTAAATGTGGCCCACTCATATGAGCTATAATTGTATGTATGTATGCGTCTATATGTTAATTGTGCCTTCCGACGAGTGTGTTATGATGTAGAGATACAGTTTATCAACGTGTGTTGCAACTACCTTTTTTAAGGAGTGAATATATACGTTTGATTTCTGTGTATCTCGTCATAGCTAGGCGCCCTGCCGTAGTTCGGCCGAAGGTTGTCTGTCCTTGGTAGTTCACAAATATTTCTCCCCATATATATAGATAGATATATATAGATATATATATATATATATATACTGGATCGAGATTTAATAGGACACGATATTAAGAGGACATATACGATTAATATATAGATGTCTACTTAATTCCTTTAATGTTTATGACCTACATTCAAGGTATTAAGAGCTCACAGCCTTTTTCGGATTAAGGGAACATCTTAATGTCTTCTTAATGCACCTGTTTTTACAATATATAAACACTGGAATATAGCAATGGGAACATTTATAAGTATACGAACACAGACATATAAAACAAATACGAATACACTTGCATCCAAACTTTAATACTTCCTTCCTGAATACTTTGACCCAGTTGAGTTTGCTAAATGGCTAAAATCAATTCAAAACCTGTTAATATTCTCAATAATACAGGAAATATACTCTGAATGATGAATATTTTAATATAGTTATGCATATGTTGATATTATTCTCATATAGTTATGCATATGCTGATAAAAGAGAAATATAGCTTATTACTAGCTAAAAGGGCGTTTTCTAAATCAAACTGATTCGAAATATCAAACAATTCAAAGCTTAAACAATTTTATTTAAAATTCAACTTCTAAACTATATAATGACTTTAAATATTGAAGGAAATTACCAGTTGCAATATTTAATTGAAAATGATCTAAAAACAGCTAGACTATTAACTGCTGATTTTCTAGTTTGATATTATTCGGAGATGAAATTGTTTCGTATTGCCATCCTTATTGTTTTGTCATATATTTTTTTATTACTTTACAATTTAATTCAAAAATGTGTATTTCATATTTACATATGCAAACAGTATTACAAATATTGGATATATATAGGATTTTATATGAGTACGCATTCATTATTGAATTTAATAAACGACTTGGCAAAATTATATAATGCGAGGTTCTTAAATTCAATAATGAATGAGAACGAATGTTAGATTCTATTTATCACATATCGACTTTTATTGCATCTTGTCTTTCGCTTTAGTACGCGAAACTGACATAAACCGTGGGAATTGGATCATAGTCATTATCGATTTTTTGACAGCGCGTACTAGGCTTATTTGCACAGTTATGTAACTAGTTGTATATTGAAAATATAGAATGGTGTTATTTCACTCTCACGGCATAAGTTATGTGATAAAAATAATACATCATATTTAAAAATCACCATGGCGAGTAAACGACAGAGAAGACAAAAGAAAGAAAATTCATGACAGTCTGCGGTCATATAAAGTTATACAAGTATTTCATATTTATGACAAAAAGGATTAATATAAATAATATTACTACCAACCAAGTTAACACTCAGTTGTAAATTATCTAAATTTGAGTACCGTTATATAGTGCCTATAAAATTGGAGAACGACTTTCAGACTAAGTTTATCCCTTGAAATAGGTACATTTGTCACACGTTATTTTGACATTATGATTTATATTTATTTTTGTTAATAGACGTCAAACAACAGGGACATGATATTGTCAATAACATCGTTTACTATATGAACTGACCATACGAACACTTACAAATAACTCCTACATATTCATAATATCCATTTGGAATACATCAAAACATAAATTATTAAATGCCAAATTAAATAAGTATTTCCTCTGGCATACTGGCTCTTTCTCCTCAGTTATAGAGGCTGAATATTACTTTTACTGCATGTAACACACTCAAAGCTTACTTTTACGTTTCTATTGGATCGATTTCATATATTTCCATCCCATACAAAACGCGTATTATATGGGATGACCAAATATTGACATTAGCCACACTATTATGCCCCTCGAAATACAAACTTTAGTACAAAGTGTAAAACTGAAATACTTTAGTAGCTCTGTTGTGCATCTCATCATATACATTCAATAATAAACTTTTAGAGACTGGAGGCAAAATGAAAAGAAATTATGGGTTAAGAATGTAAACAGTATACATTCAATCATTTTCTTCTGATTCAAATTAATTTATATACATTTATATGTATTTGCAAAAAAAAATGGGTCATTTGCAATTTTCGGCTTGATCACTTTCATACTATATGTGTTAAACTTGTTAGAAGGTTTATCAAAAGAGGCTATGACCCTATAATTTTGCAACGCACTGCATGCTCGGTGATGGACCCATTTACAGTTCGCCACTATGCTTTTCTCTTTAATTGTGCGAGGACCGGACAGGCTGTTGACCCTATGATGACATATACCTAAAGTCCAAAAGGAGGGTGACGTTTGATGTTTGTCTGCAAACTTGTCTTGTCGCGCCCTCAATGGTTTATTCTCTTGGTCCTCTGGCTTCTGCCAAGTCATTGAGTACCTTTTTTTGTGGCTTTCTAGGCTATTGTTTGTTTGTATTTATATATACACGAGCATCTTTGTGTTTTACTTATAGTGCCTTGTTGGTCAGAGAATAGTTCATGGCGGGGATTTCTTTATTTACACTGTCCCGTTTTATATGGATGGCAGTAGGGTATATTATTATAATTATATTTACACGAGCATATTTGTGTTTTACATATATATTGCCTATTGATGCTGCCTTGTTGGTTAGAGATCAGATTATGGCCGGGATTTCTTTATTTACACTGTCCTGTTTATATGGGATGACAATAGGAAAGTTCCAATGCGGTAGCTCTATTGTCTCCCTTGTTATGTTTGTGACGTCATATGACTTTAACAGGGTCATTAATGTTTGTCGTTTAGCGTGTTTTTTGGTTTACTGTTTTCTGTGAACGCTGAATTTTCTGAGAGTGTAAATAAAGAAATCCCGGCCATGATCTGATCTCTAACCAACAAGGCAGCAGAGAGAGAGAGAGAGAGAGAGAGAGAGAGAGAGAGAGAGAGTGCAGTTATCGTTTGTAATTCGTAGATAGTAATTCAAATAAGATTCGCGATGGTGTAAGCTGTATTAATAATAAAGGCAATTATTCTATGATCCCGAAACGAATAACACTTCATGATTTGAAATGATCGCAAAAACTACTATTTAAAATTTAAACATTCCTTTTAAATAACTCAATCAATCAAAGCATAAGAAAAAACATTACAAATAATACACTTCAAACTACTGCATAAAATACAAAACAAACTCATATCAATCTTCTGATTAACAAAACAAAGACTTACATGCAATATGATAGATTTGGCACTCGGTCGCAAACGTGCTAAAACCCAAAAAAAAAAGAGTTTATTCCTATTAAGCGGTTGATAAAACGTCCAAAAAAAAATGTTGTCCATGCAATATATCGCTTCAACTGCCCTTAAACATGTGGCATTTAAAGAAAATGCGTATATATACCTTAGACGGTTCTGATGGCGGGATTAAACGTTGCTATTTGTTTCGTGTTAAATGTAGGTTTGTATTTTCTAATTAAATGAAACACTGTTTGAGAAACAAGACATACTCGCATAAATTGAATAAAATAATAATGTAGATACAATAGGATGAACACTTTATCAGGTGGGAAGCAGAGTGGTTATTTATCTCCGCCGTCCACTTATCATAGCAACACATGACAACGGAAAGTAGTACGTCAGTTTCCGTCAACGTCAAAAAAAGTGAAACGGCCGCCATTTCCTTTTTTCTAAACGCGTAATCTGGAAGATTGTAACTAGTTTAAATGATTAAAATGTCAGTTCCCCTTTAAGTTTCGTCATCTTCAGCTGTATTGACTTTTAGAAGCTTTACTACGCGAGATATTGCGAGATTCACCCATTTAACATTTCGAAGCGAGGGGAAATAACTCGTAAGAGATGCCATTGTTAAAATGCGTTTAAAAATGGTAACACTTGTGTTCTTTTCTAATGAAATATAAGGAGATAGTAAAAATATGATGTTTAAGCTTAAACAGTACCTGACGTGTACTACATGTTACAAACATCATGGTATTTACACACTAAAATTTTCGACTCTGCACTGTCGGTCAAAAGATATAACGAGTGTCAGTCATTGAACGTCTACAGGTGCGTATTCGGTATTCGGTGAAGGGCTCACACTAAAGTCTGAAAAGTAGTCTGTAGCCTATATTTAAAAAGGTTGACCGCTGTTCAACTTCTCGTTGTGCATTTTGATGGCCAATCTGAAATTATGGAACTCAACTGGCCACCCGCTGGTGTGTTAATGTTTTTTTTATTTATTTTTTATTGGCGAGCATCACCATATTATGCAGCACATTTAACATCAAAATACTAAAACAAAGCTGAAGTCCAATGTGTTTGTTTATCCCTCACCGGCCCCTCCTGCCCGTCACCACCACCATCACCCACCCCACCCATAAAAAAATAAAAAGGCGGATCTGGTCAGGGTAGGAGTCTCACTGGAATCTGGGAAACCGCCCTACTCCTACGTTTGCTTATTAAACATGCTCGGAGAATAGTCACGTCAATATATAAACTTCGGATAGGAGGATTTATGTCCGCTTATGATGGACGAGGCTAATTGTAAATGACGAACACACTGAGGAAACTCAGTGGCGCCGTTGAGTCTTGAACCCGGATCCTGTGCTTTTAAGTGCATCGCACAGTGCACTAAACCGACACTTGACAAAACAAATATAACGGCTTAATATGTCAAACTAGTATAGACATGGAAATATCAGTTTCCAGACTGTAATTAGTGGGAAAAGGTCACTAAGTCGACCTTGAACTAGAAGTGTGTTCCATCATCCATGAACACTTGCTTCGCCTGATGACAGTGCTGTTTGCTTATTTCCAAGGTTAGGTTGCAGGTTAGGCTGATAAATAGGGCATAACTCTGCTAAAATGAAAGTCAGAGGTATTGCACATGTGTTACAACATTCATTGAGATGAAGATGTGTGTGAAGTTTCATGAACATAATTAAAATACTTTTCAATTGATGGCCAAGGTTAGGTTGCAGGTTAAAGCATGACTGACGGACGACGACGGACAAAGTGATCGATAAGTGTCTGCCATCCTAAGCAGTTGACACAAAAATAAGTGTTCAGTTCTCATATAAATATATCCGTCATGCGGATATTTTTTATGCACTCTTCAACCTGATGAATTTTACTTGACCAGGCTAGACCAGTGACATTTGCTTTATCAGACGAGTACCGCTAAGTACAGCAAAACATGTTTCGAGACGCTAATTTCAGTGCTTGATGTACACTTCAAGATTGCCATCATCGGCCCATGTGTCACTTCAATTATTAAAGATCTATTTCAAAAGCTTGAATAAACAATAAATATATTAAAATGACCTTGTGTTCCCAAAAGGCAGTTTTTCAGTTTCAGATATATGACTACGCAAATGGAAACTTTTTTTTTACATAGATCCAACTAAACCAAAGAATAAATAATACAATATTTTATTTATATTATATTTATAAACTAAACATCTATTAAATACTACAATAATAAAATTTACTTCATACTGACAACAAAAAAATCAATGTCATATATGGCCTAACATGTGTTAAAATGATGTAAAACACCAAAAGTTTTTTTTGAATGTGAGCAGTATGACATTGTATATATACATTTGGTGTTTTCTAACAGCTTTACACATTATATGTCTCTATGAGGTATAATTATGTTCATTTTGGTTCTTTAAAAAAATAACGTCTGCTCAGTCCTTGGGATTGAAGTCCACATCATGATCACCATCATGATCAGGCGAACAGGCGGGATACGCAGCAACAAGTTTACACTGTAATGCAGAAGGCCGAAGAAAAATTAACCGCATTTCTGATTTGGCCTAATTAAATTAATATATTTCCTGGAGTTTAGAATCTTGCGATCACAGTATAGTCAACTTTTTTGGTTAAATCCACGTCTTTCAGGGTTGCGTTGGTATTTGAAGAACGAAGGTCATCTGGAAATCAGATGATGTGTCTCTGAAATGAACAAAACATGTTGTTAAAAAGGATGGTGGTGCAAAATATATAAGCCATATGATATGTATGGAATTCCATATGAATCGACAGAGTGTCCTGTTATTTTTAAAGGGAATTTAACTTGGGCTGTCGTATATACCGTATTTCCTCTAACAGTGGAAAGTGCGAAGGGACGCGCTACTATTATGATACAAATTTTCAATATATTTCACCTCCTTTCCCGACTGTTTCCTTATAGAATTACTGCATGGAGATCTTTTACTGTTTACACCGGTATGGACAAAACCTAAACCTGACAATGTACTAAGTATATTACTGTCATCACTCTGCATCTATATGATACACATTTCCATCAAACTTGACGATTACAAAACGGGTTGGTTGCGTATGAATTAAATAATAATAAAAGATAAACTAAATAGTAAATAAATTGAAAGGAACGAGATAAATAAAAGCGGTAATTTGTATTGATGATGATAGCGCTTTAAGGTTTATGTCATAGACCATACTGGTGTCGAAGGTAAAAAACTCCCGTAATCAAATCCATTAGCGGTAAAAACTGTGTGTTTTTAGGAACTTTTAATTTAATCAAATCCATTAGCGGTAAAAACAGTGTGTGTTTTTTAGGAACTTTAAATTTTTGAAGACTGTAAGGTTTCTTAAAACAGGTGGGGACGCTTCTATTAGGGAAGGCGCTTCTAATAGAGGAAATAAGGTATTAATAAATATATAGGTAAATTGACATCACAGAGAAATGTGAACGTTTTACCATCAACTTGTATGGGTTTTGTGTGATAAATAGAATCTCACAACATCATCTATTATTTTTTAAACTCTTCAGCAAACATTATTTGCAAACATTATTTGATGCTCTCCAAGCCGCGCATTGTATATTTTAACTCATTTAATAAATCCGCACTCGATCATGGAAGATCAGCTAAATTATATCCGCCGAGAAATAAATATTTAATCATTATTCTCCATCACTGCTAAAATCAACAAAATATTTTGAAGCACCGGTATATAATATTTTAATGTTATACATATAAGCTCACGGAAGATATTGGCCTCTCAGGGCAATACAGGATGAAATATGGATTGAATGTTGTTTAACGGCTCATCAGCACAGTAGAGGTTATTTAAAGCCGCCTCAGAGAGAGGAGGATACATAGGAATCCGGGAACCATGCCCTACTATTATTATCGAATAGATTCCTATTGTTCCTTAACGTGCTCGGAGGATAGACCGATACACGGGACCGCCCGGTTTACGTCCCCATCCGAAGGACGAGGCTAAGGGAAAGTGTCTTTCCCAAGAACACATCGACGGAAAGGATGAGATATGAAATGCCTGTATATTATGTTCTATAATTATAGTATAACTGTATAATTTATATATTATTACTAATTGCTGATATTATTGCACCAATCATAATTATTTAAACCTATGGTAGAATACCGAAGACAAATAACACATCTAAATTTTGTTTAATTATATGCAAGCAGTTTTAAAGTGAAATTGATACTGGACTAAAACTGTGATACTAATGTTCGACAAAATCTTCAAGATTGCCATATGTCCCTTTAAAGTGTCCTATTATTTGTAATTCAACTGGGGCGGTCTTTAATAATATCGCTGTAAACTGACAAGATCACAGAGAAACTTTCATGTTATATCATCGTGTATCCATTGTTTTATGTGATAGAATTTTACAATATCTCAACAAAAAAACAACAACAGTAAAGTATCCAATGAGCTGGGACAATTATACTTATTATCTTATAGTTAGGCAAAAACAATAATTGTGTTTTTGTAACCTGACCCGACTCCCTTATCACTCCTCTTTGTAGCTATCCCGCCAAATAACTACAAAATTACACTAGAAAATCATTTATCGAAACTCTCTCCAGGTGTCCAGGTCATATAACAATGTATATGTGCCGATTAAAAGTATAGGTTTATTAATAGGTTCTTAGAATACCCGTTATTGAATAACCGTAAAATGATGGTAACTTAATTCGACACTCCAGCTCTGAGGTTTGGTCCGGCTGGTTAAAGCCGTTTATACTGTGTATACTTTTTCATCTGTAGGTTTAGAAACAGTGTACATAATGTTTATAAAATTTGACAGTTGTTGGCGGGATGGCTACTTTAATGAGAATAATAAAAAAATCTGTACAAATCGGGTTCTGCAACTCAAATAAATATAATCTTTCACAAGCTTATCAAGCTTATTAAAATCTTCATTTATAAAAAACCACGTTTAAGATCCATAGAAATGTATTCCCGAATTTGGGGCGGCTCCAAATGTTAACATTTGCTAGTAAGATAGATCAAGTAGCTAAGGTACATTTTTTGAATTCCACTCTCTGGGGTGGCTCGAAATATTGCCATATTATTAGCTTAATTAATCTATATCACATGGGTCAAATATATTAAAAGTTTATAGCTTTAGCTTACCCAGGGCTCGGCTCAGTCTCGGAGCTGGAACTTGGAGATGCCACTTGACAGAAGGTTGCAACATCTGCAAAGATCCCTGAAAGAAAAATCAATTGTTGTTTTTATACATGTACAGTAGATGTGTTACTCCTTTACAGTACTGCTGTACTATATGCAAACTAGGGGGGGGGGTCGGGGGGGGGGGGTTCAATGGCACCTATTCTGTGAGTGGGGAGGGGCCCAAGGGTGTGGTGGGTGAAGGGGAGGTGGCAACGGTGCATTTCTGCTCTGCGGTCATAGAGGGTGTTTGGGGAAGGGAATGGGGGGTGCAAGGGCACCGATTCTGTGGGTGGGGAGGGGAGTGGTCGTGCAAGGGCACCGATTATGTGGGTGGGGAGGGGCCCAGGTGTGTGGTGGGTGAAGGGGTGGTGGCAACGGTGCATTTCTGCTCTGCCGTCATAGAGGGTGTTTGGGGACAAGGCCATTTATTTTTGGGGAACAATGGAACATTGTCTGTTATTGGTAATATTTTTGGGGAACAAGGGAACATAATACAAATAAATGAAAAAATATTTTTGGAGAACAAAGCAAACTATTTTTGGGGAACATTGGGTCATATAGACCCCACTGGGAGGGTCTCATCATAGATATAATACATCAGTGCTATATTATTATTAAATTTTAACGGAGACACTGAACATGCACGAAATAAAACACATTTATGGGTCAGTACCGAGTACTGTACATACCTTTTATCCTTGTTTTTCTTCCATGTCTAATCACCAAAGTTGTCGTTGTCCCTAATCGAGGCGAACGTGACTCATGTGGTCTACATGACATGACCTTGACTCGGGATTGAGTACTCAAGTTGACAGTATTTTTAGTAGCTGTTCTACATGTATTTGTTCCATCATTCAACCATAACAATAGTTTAAACATGAATAGGTCCGTCTTTTTGCTCATTAAATCCTGGAATTGTGAAGTATTCACTTGCAATTATCCACAGTTTATTCAACCGTAAATCAACACAACACGACTTGGCCTGCAGTAAAGTTGCGATTTTTAATAAGCGCCTAGAGCGGCTGATTTCTACCGTAAACATGCTAAAGGAAAGGCAGAAAAAGTGTTTAAAGGTTGACTTACTGACATATTATCCTGGGCAGGAAATAACTATGTCCGGGAGTAGAAAATATTCATGTTTTACGTATCTGTTATTGATTTTCAGTTTTGCTTATTTAGCTTGTAGCCGCCATTTTGAATAATGCGTGTTTTGAGTGACAAAAAAGGGTGACCATGTTCAAAACGGTCTCAAAAAATGGGTAGTCATGAATTTTGCCGAAATTTTCAGGAAAGGTAGTAGAGGTACTGATCTATCATTCCTGTTAATTTAAGCCTAATTGGTGACTACACATGTTTTGTGACCGTTTTGAGAAATCGGCGATTTTGCAGTTTCGAAAAAACTCAAAATTTCCGATCTTCACATTTGAACAACGATTTAGGCTATGCAAAATATGCCAACAGTAGTCAAACAAGGATAAAGATATCGGACAGGGAAAGCAGCATTCAAGGACGACAGTCAACCTCAAAACACAAAAACAAACACGCAAACAGACAAACGAAAAGGCAAAAGTAATAAAAAATGCAAACGACATCACAAACACAAAAGGGTTGCCAATAGGGCTACCGCCTTGGAACGGTCAGTGGCAAAGTAGGCCACTGGGGGCTTAAACCGGTTCTAGGGTGCACCAAACCTCACACTTACCCTACTGTCATCCCATTAAAACGGGACAGTGTAAATAAATAAATCCCTGCCATGATCTAATCTCTAACCAACAAGGCAGCATCAATAGGCAATATAAGTAAAACACAAATATGCTCGTGTAAATATAATTCAAAAAAATCAATAGCCTAGAAAGCCACAATGAAGGTACTCAACGACTTTGCAGAAGCCAGAGCAGTAAGAGAATAAACCATTAAGGGCACGACAAGAAAGATCATGGACAAACATCATACGCCACCGTCCCATTGAGCTTAGGTAGGCGTCATCATAGGGTCCACAGCCTGTCCGGTCATCGTAAAATTAAAGAGGAAAGCATAGTGGCGAACTGTAAAAGAGTCCACCACCAAGCATGCAGTACGTTGCAAAATGATAGGGTCATAACCTCTTTTAACGAATTCTATGGGGATGTTTAACGTATAAACTGACTTTATTCGTTGTCTGTGTTGTTTTTGCATTCAAAATTGGCTTAAGCTAACGTTTTTTAAAAGACAACTGCAATTTCCGCGTAATTGCACGTGAGTGCAAATTGGGACTACTTCGTGTTAAAACACTTGAAATTCAAAAGTGAGTTATGCGGTGTGTACGCGTGAAAACTGCTGCACTGTATATAACACATACATAATATGCATGACATTTTACAGCATTAATTCGCAACTAATATCCATTTGGGATAATTCAGACAATTCAGTCCTAAACAAGAATTTGTGTGTAAAACGTTATTTCAAGCAAGTAAGACAGACGTTGTTTTTTTCCTGAAAATGTATAACATTATGTAGCTTTTTTATTGGCATTATGATTTTTAATTAATTGTAGTGTAACTTGATGTTAGTGCACATTTAGTGTAAATTGATGTGTTGCTATGTAAAAATATAAGCGCAGTGAATTTTTCCGCAAAACTATAGAAGCTCTACATATTGTTCTTAGTAAACGTGAATAAGCTATCGAACTTGAATTAATATCATACTGAAAGAAGTAATCTATCTTTCTTAACTAATCAAACAGATATAAACGAAGAATCGAAACACATCATTTTTTTGCTCTAGCAAAATATATGACTGGGTATTTGGTAGCATATCTTGGTGTTTTATACTACTAGATCAGGACATTTTGAAACACCAGAACGCAGATGCATGCAACATAATTTTATTAAGTACTAATTGAATACGACTTTTTAATTGGCAATTTAACTTATTGATACACATAAGGCAGTCGTCAGGACATGAATGCTATAAAACTCCACTTTAGTAACTCATTAAACGGTAATCTGTTACGGCTATTGATACTGAATCTGGTGAATGCCATAAAACCCCAGTAACAACAGTATTAAAATTAAAGCTCACGTGGCACTAATGGACTGGTCAGTGGAGACTATTTCATTTAACAATTATCTGCTGCTTTTTACAACTGTTGAATTCCAAAATAATGAAGTGATGCCAGCTGTTAATGAGGAATATAAGCGATCAACGTGAAAGTTATGTACAGAAAACCACACACTATTTCAATAATTCACGACTGGAATGGTAAACCAAGGTGTTTGTAGTCAGTATTTTAATATGTCTAAATAATCAATTTTTGAACATCACCATCAATCGTCCCTATGATTAAATAAATGCTATAGAAATAAAAGGATATAATTTTTATGTATCCTTATAACCGATAATATCTGTAAAATATGTTTTCATTATCCAACTACTTTTTTGAAACTGACTAATATGTAAATGGGTCTTATAATAAAGTATTGAATAATGTAATTCTAGTTTACCTATCCTGCATATACGCCGAGTTTCAGATTATAACACAGAACATACTTAGGACACTCGGTTTAGAATTAAACTATTAAAAAGAAGAATTGTAATAACAGTTCTTAAAAGTTCTTCGTCTTCTTTTCTTCTTTATCTTCTTCAACTTCTTCTCCTTCTATGAAATATATAGGCAGCTCTTATACATATAGTTAAACACAGTTTAAAAGAATAAATGAGTACAACATATATTATATTCTGAAACAGTGACAAATAATTATGTTGGTGTTAAATTTTTAATTGGACTATATAATTAACAAACATATACCCCTCCACATGATTAAAATATATGTCTACGTATGTCTTACATTATTATTATTTCTTCTTTTAGTTTAAAGTTCATTTTAGAATTTTCGGAAATAATTATATCTCCAAATCAACATGTTGATAGCGTGTGTCGAAATTGTTATATAATTTAATTAAATGTACAATCAAGATTTCATAATTACAAACAAAATTATGAAAATAAACACTATTGCACACATTAATGTCAGTACTACTGCATACATTAATGTGAGAACATTTTATGGAATTTTCAAAAGAATATTTCTTTCACTTGCAAACTTATAGCCAATATAAAAAATGCTGCTACAAATTGAGATAAATGAAAAGATTTATCTAGGATTTTTATTGTTTAACTGGAATGTTTGATATATGCTCAATCTTGACTCATATCAAATGTCTTATTAACTATTGTGTCAAAGTCATGTAATTCCAAACTATGTTCGATTCTTTTCATAACATTGGTTGCATAGATCAGTGTATTCACCCCTTTATGCTTAGAGTTTAGAGAAGGTTTTCACCTTTCACATTCGCATAATCTTAATACACGTGCATGACTACGATCCCGAATCTATCTCTTAGCTATGCGACCAGTGTAAACAAGATCGCAAGCTGATCAACTTTTACACTGCTCGCTGCTCGTCAGTAATGTTCTCAAAAGCATTTATTTCTAGAAGAAATGGAATGGTCTAAATCAAAAGAAAGAGCCGTTTAAGGAGTCCACTGCAGCAAGAAGACTGGCCCCAAAATATAATTATGTAAAACAGTATGACTTCTTGTAAAATGTCTCCCCGTGCTTGCAATCAGAACTGTTATTCATTCCAATCTTTGGAGATCGCTGAGCCAGATATCTCCGGATATCGGTGGTACATTCTTAAACATCTTTGTTTTCCTACTTGAATTTCGAATAGGTGGTTGCCACTGCTTCGGCCTTTAAGATTCTGAGTATTGTTTAATCCTAACCCTTAGGATATGTTGTCTGCTTTCTAATTTAGTATTTTGACTATTACTTTTGATACACAGGCTTCATATCCGCTGCTCCCAACTAAATTCCATTTTGTGTTTATTTCGACCATTGTTTTATCATTCAGGGCAAAGCGTTTTGTTAGAAACTGGGACCATACGCCGCTGGCCATGGAATAATGTGAAAAAAACTGATTGAAGGATACCATCTTCGGGATGGCTGAAATATATATACGTTTTAAATATTGAGTTCTGCTCAACCCGGGCTTAGTGGGCGTGAACGGTAGCAAGCACTTTCGTGATCTGAGATTTCCAATTTTCTCCTTTCATACTTTTTTCTGACTCCTTAGCATAGGTGCTAGCCTAGGTATATGTCTACATAACTCTCAGTAAGATTTGATTTTAAGCAGTTTCATTAACAAACGCAGCCCTGCAAGCGAAAAACAGCAACAACAGTGACACACTCTCACGAAATACGTGAAAAGGCCGGTGTGATAATACTGCAATATTTGTTGTACTTATCGTGTTCGGGGATTTCCAATTTTATCCTTTCATACTTTTTTCTGACTTCTTAGCATAGGTGCTAGGTTAAATACATGTCTATATAACTCTTAAGTTGTTTGCATAATTCGTAATTTATACGCTTTGAATTTACAAACGTAGAGCTGCAAACGAAAAAAAAAAAGAGTGATTTGACACTCACACATTAACTCAAATCCTAGAGCCAAACTTTGTTAATTTCTTTACACCCACCTACATTAAGAGAAATCCATTGGATATTACAATACATTAATGTACTCTGTAATCGGGGATGATCCTCCTCCTATCGACACATACGAAAAAGAACAAAAGACATTTATGATCATCTTCTTTTATCATTTTCCATCGTAAACCGGGCGATGCAGTGTATGTTTAATTACACTAAATCAGGCGGATGTGATAGCTCGGTGCGAAGGTAGCTCTGTATTAAAGTGTAGTAATCTGTTTTTCTTTAAAGTTTACTGTTATGTTTTGGCTGTAAATGTACTCTGGACATGTTGTTGATATTTGAAAATACTGCTCAACATGTTTGTGACAGTTTTTTTATATAAATTTCTGAAGTGAAAGTACATGTGTCACAGGACTAGAAAAATGTGCAGCCAGACCGGGGCTCGAACCATGGACCTTCGGACTACCGTTCCGATGCTCTACCGACTGAGCTAACCGGCCAGACAATGCAACATCCATCTACCGGTTAGATATTCATAAACCGTGACACATGTAGACAGGGTATTAAATGGTAAAGGGTAAAAATAACGTGTTTGCTATCAAATGAAGTTGTCTTCTGAATAAAGTTAAGACAAACCCGTGTTAAGTTAGTCATCTTAAACATAAATATTTTCATAAAAATCTAGTTGCACGAGATATTGTGTATGACAACACGCCTTTTAGAAAATATACATAGATGGTAAGCTATAATTTGTCTTGTCAAAATTGAAGATTAAACAGTAATATCATCTATTTATTTCTTCGTTTACATACGTTCATTACAGATGTGACACAGATCGGATTACATTTGCAACTTATTGCTATATGTCTACTAATTATATTAGCGATATCAAAAATTGTCAATTAGAGATATAACAAATTGTGTTAGCGATATCGACAATTCAACTTTTGATATTAACAATTGAACAATTTAGCGATATCGGTAATTCAATTTTCGATATCAAGATAACAATAATTTAACCTTCAGAAATCACATTAAAAGCTCCCTAATCATATGATCAATACTAAAAGGCAACATTCCGAAATGGCAGCAGTTTATCAAGGACTGGTCACAATGTAATAAAAACTGACAGGTTATTGACGTAGAATGTTATGTATACTATATGTATATCTGGGCCTGCACTGATCCCTCGCATGCGTATACATGCCTCGTGCTTCATTTTCTTCAAAAGAGTATGAAAGTTGATCTTTGGAAACGGCCGAACACGATACAAACGAAATATTGCAATCTCGGTTTGATTGAGACTATTCAAGCCACGTATGATAAACTTAATATGATCCAGTGGCGTAGCTGGACTAGACCGGGCATTATGGCTTAAATGCAGCTGGCACTAACATGGTATTTATTTATGATATCATGTTGATTGCTTTTACAATAAATTTAAAGGTAATGTCTCCATTTTAGACTTTCTAAAACACCATTAAAATTCCTCAATGACATTTTATAACGCAACAGCTCTGCACGGATCTTATTTATGACGTCACAGCTGACTGAATAAAACAATAGCTGCCTAGTTAGAATGTTATCTCAGGCATCCAGTTTATCGCCAGAATTGAATACATAGATGCATGAAAAGGCTGATCTTAGTCTAGACGGATCCCTCACATGTTCAGGCTGATCTAGGTCTACATTGTCCACTCACATGCATGTACAGACTGATCTATGTCTAGACGGATCACTCGCATGTATACACGTATACACATGTTGATCTAGATCTAGGCTGAGTACTCTTGTTGAACTGAGCGCAAGAGACTGGTACTCTTTAAAGCAGAGTACAACCTAATAAAGGGGAAGTCCATATCAACCCTTCAAATAATTATTTTAGCGATAGCAAAAATAGAATCAGTAATATCAGTAATTACTTTTCAGTTTTTGATATCGTTCAATCAATGTTTCGTTATCGGTAATATAATTTGCGATAATAATAATTTAATTAGCGATATCATCACAAAATGTATTAGCGATATCGACAATTCAATTCCCGATATAAAAAAATATTGTATTTAAATATATCGGGAATGTATTTATCTAAATTAGCGATATCGATAAATTTGTGATATCGGTAATTGAATATTTGATATCAAAAAATCATTTATTGATATCGCTAATTGAATTACCGATATAGCTAAATAGTGATTCAATGTGAAAACGGCTTGCCATAGGTAGCTGTATGTACATATACTCTATCAACATAAATATAATATATATATTCACCATAATAATAGAGCGAGCTTTATTTCTTGTTTTTTTTTGTTTTTTTACAGTACAGTTATAAAAATCTCTAGTAAATGTTGTGATAATTACAGCAGACCGTCCAATCTAAGCCAGCTTAAATCCCTCAAATAAACACTAATAAACAAAATATACTATACTGTTTGCACTGTACTGTGGTAAATGTTAATGAAAGATGATACTGAAGAAAGATTCAACCTAATTCTTCTACTAAGACCTTGCTGTTGGTGTAAATGAAGAAATTAATACAATTTCTGTTTCTTTATTTTTCAATTTTGATATAATAACACTAACAAAAATTATATTGACAAAGATTCGAGCTTGAAACGAAATTAATAAACACGCTTTATAGAAGGCATGTATATCAATGATCGGAACTGTGTGGTCATTTACTAAAATGCTTGCAACATTTTATGGCGTTAAGATATTCTAATCAATAAGTCCAAAGAAAAAAATGAGTAAACCCAAATCAATTTTAAGGAGAGACTTTATATTTTATACATGTTTTATACAATCAACAAAATAAACTTATGCTGCCTTGTTGGTTAGAGAATATATCCTTGCGGGGATTACTTTATTTTACACTGTCCCTTTGTAGTGGGATGATGATAGGGTAAGAGTGAAGTTGGTGCTCCCTAGAACCTGGTTCAAACTCCCCAGAGGTCCTTTTGCCACTGACCATCCCAAGGCGACACCCCTATTGTAAACCTACTGTTTCTTTGTGGTGTTATTAGTGCATGCCTATTCCTCTTTGATACTGCTATTGTTGTTTTGGTGCGTGTTTGTGGAGGACTGTGTTTGAAGAAAGCTGATTCTCCAGTTCGACTTTTATACCTACTAAATGAAACATTATGAATATTATTTATTTGTCAAAATAACTCTTTAAGTTATAATCATGAAACAAAAGTCGGTTTAATGAGAAAACAAACTAACAGGAAAAGAGTGACATTTACACTATAAAAAGTTTTGATTTCAGCTTGGAAAAAAATAAACACGTTTTATATAAGGAATACAAGTAAGTATAACAATCGAACAGGAAATGCAGCTGTCACAGAACACAGTAAACTCTAAAACACTCAAAATGACAGACAAGAATGGCAATAGTAATAATAAAGGCATATGACGTCACAAACACAAAAAAATATTGACAGTAGGGCTACCGCCTTGGAACGGTCAGTGGCAAAAAGGCCGCTGGGGTTTAAACTAGGTTCTACCAAACCTCACACTTAACCTACTTTCATCTCAATTAACGGGACAGTGTAAATAAAGAAATCCCAGCCATGAACTGTTTAAGTTATAACCATGAAATTAAAGTCGGTTTAATGAAAAAAACAGGAAAAAGGTGACATTAACTCTATAAAATGTTGTGATTTAAAACAAGAAATATACCTTAGTTTTATTGATTGTTTATGTGGTGGAGTAAAACCATACTGTGCGATTGTGCTTTCATGCTGTGGTTTCTACATGACAATTTCTCTCTATTTTGACAATATTTAGTATTTTATGGCATAATAAGGTTGTCAAAATTTTTTAATTCCTGTTACCTGTTCTTTTTAGTAATTTGATGCGGTTAAAATGAAGAACAAAGCTGTGTTAGATATTGATTAAAATCTATACGCTTCATACATATGAGTGTGATAAATACTCAATAAAGTAGAAATAAACAATATTTCGAGGGCTTAACCCGAAACTATTGTAACTCACTTTCAGAACATTTTACAGGAGAAGCAAAAACTGCTAGCTTTTATTTTCATGCCTTTAAGACTGTCCTCCTTGAATGTTACTTTCCCTGTCCGATCTTTTTATATTTCTTTAAGAACTTAATTCTCTGGCATGAAATAGAGAAATGGTATTCATATATGCTTTGATAAAAAGAGAAATAATTCGTAGGCTTCTGTATGAGATATTTAAAAAATAAATTAAATAAATATGTACTAGTTTCGCGCTGACAATGTGAATATGTGGATGAAATTGTTTAGAACGAAACCATTGTAACTAGGATTTTCTAGAATTTATGTTTACTTGTGGGAAATCTCGATTATTGGTGGCTCGTGGAGGGCAGTGCCATAAATTTGAACACTATTTTTTCGAGATGTGAGACTGTTTAGATTACAAGTGTGTTGTTTTCTGCTTATGTGACCAGCTGAAGCTGGATGATAATTAACAACAAAAATAAGTAACTTGGGAATATCATTGCTTTCCCTCATCCCTAGTAGCAACATCAATGTGTAATTCTCCAGGGTAGGACTTAAATCTATACTTGTTTTATATATGATGGTGCCGGGTTCTATCTAAGTTCTGCTTAATGGGAATTCATTTCTGTCTAATCCCGGGGTATGCCTGCCGCATGATTGTAGGGAACACATTGATGAGTGCATTATGACCCTATCCATAGCAATTTTTGAAAAAATGATGCCACTTTCAAAATGTTCATTAGATAAACCTTTATAGTCCATATGAAATGACACTAATCATTTGATGCAAGCATTAGTTTAAATACATTTTCTTCACAAATACTATATACATTCTACATCATACAATTATACATTTATATGAAATACATAACTAAATACACAATCAGGAAAGGGATTCAGAAGTAAGCTATAAGCTGTCATGAATCTGTCTCCCCGTAGACAATTTATATTTTCATGCGTGTGACAATATTTTATTAAAGTTGTATAATGTGTAAAAAAAATAATTGAGCTATAATGGTTGCCGACAGTAATTCTATAATCTGCACCACGTACTATCCCTAATCATGATTATATATATATATATATTTGTCTATAACGAGCTGATATTTGAATGCTGCGTATAATTATGACCCTGTCTACACTCAAATTAACCATAGCACTAGGATAGTTCAAACATTCTGAACCTTAATGGAGTTTGGACTGGAAGACAAAGAAGGTGTTTTTTATTTGGTATAGTATCAAACTTTTTCCTGAAGGCTGGTAAGAAAATGTATATCATAGGATTGGAAATAACTTAACTAAGGAAATGAGCCGTATTTTATTAAAATCGGTCAAGTAATTTAGAAGTTATGGTGAATTAAAAAGAGCAACTTCACAGTACTGAACCTATGACGTCGCCAAAAACATACTTTTTACTGCATCAACTTTGATTATAACGCATAAAATAAAAAAAACATTTCTTGTTTTATCGTGAATAACATATTTCGAAGTTATCAAACTCATATATTCACTCATGCTTCGCATTCGTAAAAATATAAAATTTGCTCACTTCTCGATGAAATAAAATCTGTTATTCTCTCCAAAACAACACATATCTACTTGTTGCTTTACTGAGAAATATCTCCTAGTCGGAGCTATTTCGCATTTAGTGTTTACCCAACTTTTTCAACTAATCAGTTGGCTCAGATTTTCAATTACTTCCGACAATTATTCATGAAGATTCTTGAAGTTTTTGCTGTCAGCGGACTTCACCGTTTAGAGCGTGACCTATATAGACACTAAGTCGGATAGTGTCTATGAAAAGAAATCTTCACCATTAAGAGACCGCGGTCGGTCGCTAAGCTCCCTCCCTTTTGGTTTCTTAATGGTGAAGATTTCCTTTCATAGCCTCTATTCCTATACTAAGGAACATTGCTAGGTCTTTTCCGTCAAGTGGGAAAAGCCAAGCGATGGTCTTCCAAACATTGCTCGACCATATCCGTCAAGCGGGAAAGATCAAGCGATGTTTCGATTGTTCTGGAAAAGTCTCAGGTACGAAATTGGCCGAGATGTTAGGATTGAATTCGCCGGAGTTTATGACAACTATTTTGTTAAAATTCCTATAAACAATAACTTAATCATTCCAACATTATACACTTTAACCAATGCCTGTATTAAAGGGACACACGGCGATCTTGATATTTCTTTCACAGAACAACACGCACAAAGACAAAAATGAATGGCAATGTTAATAAGTAATAAAGGTATATGACGTCACAAACACAAAAAGGGTAGACAATAGAGCTTGCGCCTTGGAACGGTCAGTGGTAAAAAAATGCCACTGGGGCTTTAATCCAGATTCTAGGGTGCACCGAATCTCGCACTTACCGTTTTGTCATCCCAATAAAACGGGACAGTGTAAATAAAGAAATCCCGCCATGAACTATTCTAACCAACAAGGCAGCGTTAATAGCAATATAAGTAAAACACACGGATACTCGTGTTAATAAAAAATACAAAAGAACAATAGCCTAGAAAGCAACAAAGAAGGTGCTCAGTCACTTGGCAGAAGCCAGAGCATCAAGAGAATAAACAATTGACGGCATGACAAGACAAAATTGCAGACAAACATCAAACGTCACCGACATATTGGGCTTTAGATAGACGTCATCATGGGGTCCACAGCTTGTTGGGTCATCGCACAATTAAAGAAAAAAGTAGAATGACTAACTGTAAATGGATCCACCACCAAGCATGCAGCGCGTTTGTTTAATCAGTAATATTAAATATTAGACAATTGTTGTTACATATTACTACCTTTATTTTATATTGCACCAGTAATATATTTAAATATTTTCTAGAATAAAGAAGACAATTGAAATCTCACAATTTTATATATGCAAGCAGTTTAAAGTCAAAATGATAGAGGATTAATATATCGATGTGCTTATTTTATTGCTGGCTATAACACTCATTATTGCAAACATAATGTATCAATGCTAATCCTATAGGAAATGCAGCTTTCACAGAACACAGTAAACCCAAAAACACGCGAAAAGACAAACATGAATGGCAATGTTAATAAGGAATAAAGGTATATGACGCCACAAACACGAAAAGAGTTGACAATATTCCTACCGCCTTGGAACGGTCAGTGGCAAAAAAGCCTTTACGTTCGTTCTCATATCGCAGCCATTTCTCTCCTTCGGGAGATATTTCCCGTATCTAAAAAACATTGGTTATTAAACTGTATATAACACCATTTCAGCTCAATGTAAAGTGAGAACTGGGAATTTTATTTTATTGTTTCAGCTCTATGACTTTGTAATGCGTTACTCTTTTTTTCTATTTCTTTCTCTTCTTAATCATTTACAATTGAAAATAACTGATATTCATTGATGTAAACAACAAATAAAACACTCAACAAATGTATTTTTCTTTTGGAACGAACAACAACCGAACCCTTCTAAAACATCTCTAGTGTAAAATATTTATATTAAATCAGGATTTATTTAAATAATATATGCGTTTATGGAGTATTTAATTCAAATTATTTCTATTATTCTTGTGATTACAGTTTGTCTTCCATTTGTCTTCGATTGGTTTCTAAAGATTGGTCTTCATACCCTTAATTTACACGTCAACTATCTGTGCTAATGTGTGGTTTATTTTCGGATTCGTTTTTCTTTATATACCCGTAGTAACTACCAGACAAGTAAAACAAAATAGAACCCTGACGCTTAATAATGAATGGGCATTTGTGTTTGAACATTGTAGTAACCGATGTGCGAAAGCAATCCATTCATAAGATGACCCAAACATTACGTGGTCAACCAAAAACAAACAAAACGTAAAACGGGTTGTTTTTCTGTATATATTTGTGTTTAAATAACAGCTTTAAACACAAGGTTATTTCAATAGGGGAATAAAAAGGTTCTATTGATACTAGGTATATAAATACAATACAACAAAACCACACAGACAATGTATATGAGACTCAACATAAAACATCTAAAGAAGTGACACTATGGGTTACCGTTTTCGAGCGGTTAGTGGAAAATGGTTCACTTGGGAGCTTAATCTTGGTTTTATGCGCACTGCCTCGTTTTTTTATTTCTGATTACGACATTCAAGGTACACTGTTGCTTATGGTACTGCGTCGTAGAGCTGAAAAAAAGTTGAATCACATTCAAGTACATTCTAATCATTTAACAAACATGCAGATAATTGGCTTTCATTGCTTAATTCAAGTTGCATTACTTTTGTCATAATAAACCTATGATATAATATATAATAAACCACATTCGATATTAATGAAAACTAAGATAGCGTATTTAAAGAATTTTTTTTGGAAATATTTAGAAGATGAAATCCATTGATTTTAAGAGTTTTTTTTTCCGCAGGACTATTTTTAATACGACACTTATAAATTGCATTCTCAGCATTTGCGCTGTTAAATTTCTCTAACTTGTTAGTGTATTGCATTCATTTTACCTGTCGTACAAATTTAATGATAATTATAGTTCGTTAAGACTAATGCTCTACATTACTTTTTCTATTTAACTAGTTAAAGACGTTAAATTGTGATTATTGTTAAGCTACATTCAATTTGTATATAAGTCTATATGTGAGTATGTATTTGAGAATATATTTTTTATATTTGAGACAGCAATATTTTGTATGTGTCGTGTTCGGCCGTTTCCAAAGGTTCATTATCATACTCTTTTGTATTAACAGTTAACTGTCAAGCTCAGTCAGGCGAGCCTGGCCACGCTGGTGGACCCTATGGAGATGGACGAGGTGGGCATGGAGGATCTGCACAAGGTGGATTCATTTATCCAATTGGACCTGTTGATGGCATATCAGGCGAACCTGGCCAGCCTGGTGAACCCTATGTAGGTGGACGAGGTGGGCATGGAGGATCTACTAGAGGTGAATTCAATATTCCAGTTGGACCGTTTGATGGCGAGCCTGGTCAACCAGGTGGATCCTCTAGTGGTGGACAAGGTGGGCGTGGAGGATCTGGAGGCAGAGGAGGTGGGCATGGAAGGTCTACTACAGGTGAATTAAATATTCCAGTTGAACCTTTAGATGACGCGCCTGGTCAACCAGATGGATCCTCTGGTGGTGGAATAGCTGGGCGTGGAGGATATGGAGGCAGAGGAGGTGGGCATGGAAGGTCTACTATAGGTGAATTAAATTCATCCAGTTGGACCTTTAGATGGCGAGCCTGGTCAACCAGGTGGATCCTCTGGTGGTGGACGAGGTGGGCGTGGAGGATCTGGAGGCAGAGGTGGTGGACACGGAGGGTCTACTATAGGTGAATTAAATATTCCAGTTGGACCGTTCGATGGCGAGCCTGGTCAACCAGGTGGATTCTCTGGTGGTGGACGAGGTGGGCGTGGAGGATCTGGAGGCGGACGAGGTTGGAACTTTGGATGGTCATCAGAAGGCGGGTCTAGCGACAATCCATACAGTTGGTTTTGGAGCGTTGGAGGTGATGGAGGCAGAGGTGTAAATAGGCGTAGTGGATGGGGTGGAGAAGGAGGAGTTGGTGGATGGGGTGGAGGTCGTAGATGGGCTAGAGGTGGTTGATGGGGTGGAGGAAGTGGTGGCGGAGGCGGCGGAGGAGGAGGTGGTGGATAGTTGTTTTACGATGTTATCACAAACAGGAATAAATATTGTGTAGTCGCATTTAAACTATACAAGATAAGCATACATACACCATCAACTATGTATTTGTGAGTTATATTTTAATTACATTTGCAAAAGTATTTTGACTGAAAGCAATAAGCTTGTCTTTGGTAAGGTTGTGTGATAGTGCTGTATATAGTGTTGAAAAATTATAAGTACTTATAAATGAAGCTTGATGTTTATTACACATTTTATCAAGAACGTCGCTTGAATTTTTAACAGATCAAAAAAAATTAATCCCAGAGTTTTCATAAGCTTTAGTACAATATTGTTTAACGTGATCTTTAACGGCAGTAAGGCAAGACATTAACCGTTTAGAGATATTTGTAGTTGTGCGAGAACTAGAATTGGAAATAAAACGGGCTTTATATGCTTGTTTGTGTAATTTGAGAATCCGTTACATCGTTGAAAGTTTGCTTTGCTTTTTGTCTATCCCAGCCTTGAAAATCTGGAACTGAGTACTATGCGTCGAAACAACATTATCTTCAGTGGATTGCACTAGAGTATACGAATTAGTACTCGCGAGTTCCAAAGATAAAACATTGACGTAATGAAGGCGTCAGACATTAACTATATTAAACATTAATCTGCAAAGCTAATTGGGTTTCAGCGATCATTACATCCTCGTCTTCATGTTCTATAGTTACGTGGTGGTCGAAGTAGCCAAATTTTACAGATAGCTCCAGACACAGATTTACGTGTTTTATACATTTTAGCGAATACCCCTAGTTGAATATAAAAAATGGTATGTACTACTATTTACGCGACATATTTCTCCTTGTGTTCTATGAAAGAAAGGTATGCAAGAAAAAGAATCAACCGTGTTTAACTGGTGAACATATGAGTTTCCAACCCTCGATATAACTCTTTTGATCGGAACTCCGGCAAGCCTCGGTTCCGGTCAAAACAGTTTCACATCAGGATGGACATTTATATCTTTACCAAAAACCCATGTTCATGAACGTCTCTTACGTATTAGACGTTCCTGGCATGCTAGATATTCTCATAATATCACCAGAGGGGTACTAATTAAGAAATGAACAAGGCTTGCAAAGATCTACCATCTATACAAACTATATATCGTCATAACATTTCGTGGCCACTCTTCCCCTCTCCCGATACCACCCATGAACTAAGTGATAGGCACGAAATGGTGTGTCGTGTAATCGAGTACTTAGTAATGTTATGGACACGAAATTATTCAACTGACCGTTCCAAGGCGGAAGCCCTATTGTCAACCATTTTGTGTTTGTGATGTCGTTTGCATTTTTTATTACTTTTGCCTTCTCTTTTGTCTGTTTGCGTGTTTGTTTTTATGTTTTGTGGTTGACTATCTTCAATGAATGCTACTTTCCCTGTCCGATTTTTATATCTTTCTTTTATTTTCATATAATTCGTGAAAAATGTACCAATGACGTTTCATGAGTGTTGGTGCTATGCTTTCGAAGTTTTGGCGCAGAATGCATATTAACATAAAATGTCATGGCGATCTTGATCTTTGACCGACTGACCCAAAATAACAGCCAGTATCCTTCTCTTTTGAATTGAAATTGAAATGTATTTATAAAGTTTTACGAGTGTGGGAGTTATGGTTTCGAGGTTATCACCCGGAATGCATATTTCCATACAAAGCCATGGCGACCTTAACCTTTGATCTATTGACGAAAACAACAAGAGGATTTCTTTGCTCAGCATGGGCAAAAAGAACTTTGTAGAGTGTGGGTGTTATAATTTCGAAGTTTTAGCGCTGAATATGATATATATTTCCATATAAGGACATGACGATCTTGACCTTTCATGAGTGCTGGTGTTATGCATTCGAAGTAATGAGCAGATAAATCAATAAAAGGATGAACCTCTATTATACTGTTTCGTGTATAGAATCTAACATAGTTTCAACGGTCGGAAATGAAATAATAGTGAGTGTAACCTTACGCGACTTCGACCACCAATTAACTATAGAAAATGAAGACGAATGTCACAACGAATTGTATGATTTTTACGCAATATTTGACTTGAGTCGCACAAGCGGGAATGTTGCATAATGCGTCGACCATGTCCTTGCATCTTCTTTGCATGTGTACCGTTACTGGATCTCTGCCATATCTGTTCTCGATACTAATGACCATTTATATGATGTCATATTCTACCAATAAGATAGTCGATCGCTACAAACGAATAATTGTAAGAACTCATTATTTATTAAACACATGTTTTACAATACAATTACCAAACGTCATTTTAGCACCTACCTTTTTCACATGGGTGATTGTACTACTGATAAATGTCACCCAATACTTCATTAGTGTCATCTTCCTCCAATTCCTCCAATGACGATGCATCATCTATGCAACCTCAGTTTATCCCATAACTTGTTCTTAGTTCACTACAATGTACAAAATATCCTAACTTCACCACTTTGACACCCTTACATTTTCTGAAATTTTGTTTAACGAGCCTGTACAGTCCAAAGAAATAAAAATGTTCACAGTCCCGAAAGAAAAGACCGTATTGGTGATAGTCATGATGGCGTTTTGCTCTTTATAAAAGAACATATGTATTACACCCGGAGGCATGATCTTGAGTTTAATCGTCTTGGGTATATTTGGGTGGAACTTATTGTAACATAAACACATACTCCTGGGAGTATTTTACAGACCATTCAACTCTGACTCCATATATATACTTCTCTGAATGAAGATTTTGTAAATCTGGCAGTTGATACTGTCATTAAAGACATTATTGTAACAGGCGATCTTAATTTCAATATGTTAAATGCGCAAACTTCGATCAAAATAATCACTTGTGTCAACTACACCAAACCATCAATGATCCCACTCATTTTACAGAATATTCTTCACCTATTATTGATATTTTACTTGTAATGATGTTAATAACTTAATCACGAGTGGTGTAGGTGAGCACTTTATAAACCAGGATATTAGGTTCCATTGTCTTATGTATGCATTCTTTAAATGTAAGAAACACAAATTTAAATCATATACAAAAGAGTATGATAATGAACCTTTGGAAACGGCCGAAAACGACACATACAAAATATTGCAGTCTCGGTTTTATTGAGACTGTTCATGAACGGTAGTGAAATATGCTAGCTACCCCTCACGCCCTCTAGCCCCGAGTTGAGCAGAACTCAATATTCATAAAATCAATAGTACATAATTTTAACCATCTCGAAGATGGCATGCATATGGCGGTGGACATAGAGATTTTCCTCCCCCATGTCCAGCGGCGTATGGTCCCAGTATCTAACAAAATACTATGCCCCGAAGAGCGAAATAAACAAAATGGAATTTAGTTGTGAGCAGCGGTTATAGAACCTGCATATCACAAGTAACAGCCAAAGTAAGAAAACAAAAGAAATTGAAAATGTACCACCGATAACTAAATATAAGTATCGGGCTCAGCGATCTCCAATTATGATTTAGTTTGTGATAAAATACGTACATTCGAGCAGAATGATTTATAAATTGGGGATATAAAAGTAGGTATAAAAGTCGAACAGGAAATGCATCTTTCACAAGATATAAATACTTATGCAAAAACTATATCTAAGAAAATAATTAATCTTAGCGAACAGTGTATTTTCAATAGAACTGAACGAATCAAACCTTACGAACCACCGTATATAAACAATAACATCAAACGACTAATTAGAGCAGGAAAAGAGTATAATAAAAATGTATAATTCCTCAAGGTAAACGCAAATGGGATAAGTATTAAAAAATACTGTATCAAGTAGTTCTTAAAATACGTAAATCAAAGAAATTTTATTATGACGTTCTTTCTAACAATATCATAACTTCAAAATTACGTCAAAAGACTGGTGAAAACTCTAAAATATTTTATATCGTCGACCGAAAAATATCCACTACTCAACTTAACGACAACGGCACAATTATTTACGATGACTTAGGTAAAGCAAGCCTATTAAATGACTTGTTCGAAGTCAGTTACAACTAAACGAAGAAAACTGCTTGCAAACTTCCAACGTTTAATTCTCCAACCATTTACCCTTACACCCACATCCACACCCATCCCCACACCCAAGAAGTATATGCAGTCTTAAACGCATTAAAAACGGGAAGGCTTCTGGTCCAAACGAGATAATCAATAACGTCCTCCGCGAAGTAGCCTTAGAATTGTCTTTTCCTCTTTGATAGTTTAAAACATCAGTTACAAATGGAGTTTTCCCGAGGTATGGCAAAAGACTTTGTATACGAAGTATTGAAGAATGGTGACCCTTCCATGGCTGATAACTATCGTCCTATATCACGTCTTAGTGTTATTTACAAAGTGCTTGAACGACACTTGTTTAAACACGATTTTAATTATTTCCGCGATAATAACTTTTTGACCGCTTTCCAGTCTGGTTTTATTCCTGGAGGAGATTCAGCGGTGAATCAACTTACTTACATATAAAACGCTTTTTTCAACTGACTCTGGAAACGAGGTGTGGTTGTATTCTTTGATATTAGTAGAGCATTTGATCGTGTCTGGCACAAGGGTGTACTTTCAAAACTGAAAGCCGCTGGAATATCTGGAACTCTCCTAAATCTACTATCGGATTATCTAAAGAATAGATGCCAAAATATTGTTATTCATGGAACTAAATCGAAATGGAACCATACAAATGCAGGTGTCCCTCAAGGTTCTATATTGGGGCCCCTACTTTTCCTTGTTAACATTAATGACATTGTTGCTGATATCTCTCTAAAATACGCTTATTTGCGGATGATACTAGTCTGAGCACGATACTTATATTTAGTGATCGGTGGTACATTTTCAATTTCTTTTGTTTTCTTACTTAATTTTTGATTCGGTGGTTCCACTACTCCGGCCGATAAACGGCTCAGGGTATTGTTTAACCACTCATAGGATATGTTGTCTGCTTTTTAATTTAGTCTTTTGGCTGTTATTTGTGATACGCAGGCTTCATAACCGCTGCTCCCGGCTAAATTCCTGTTTGTTTATTTTGCTCTTCGGGGCATACAATTTTATTTGATCCTGGGAACATACGCCGCGGAATATAAGGGATGAAGTAAAGCTACACATATTGCTATATACATCGCCATATGCTTGCCGTCTTCGGGATGGTTAATTTCTGTACTGTTGTTTTTATGAATATTGAGTTCTGCTCGGCCCGGGGCTAGAGGGCGTGAGCGGTAGCTAGCATATTTCACTACCGCTCATGAACAGTCTCAATCAAACCGAGACTGCAATATTTCGTATGTGTTGTGCTCGGCCGTTTCCAAAGGTCCATTATCATACTCTTTTTTTATATTATTATAGAGTATAACAATGTTATTGCAGAGTCTGCAAATACACTAAATCCTGACAGACAAACAATTATTGAGTGGTCTAACAAATGGCTTGTTTCGTTTAATCCTACTAAAACGGCAGCATTAATAATTTCGCGGAAACAAAAACAAACAGTGCATCCTCCTCTTATTATGTTTACCCAACAAGAGGTTACTTCCCATAAACATCTTGGTTTAGTTTTATCAAACGATTGTTGGCACTCTTATATTGAATATATTAAATCTAAAACATGGCCCAGAATACACTTAATGGGAAAGTTAAAACACCAGTTAGACAGGAAAGCACTAGAAACACATCTTTACACTTTAAGAATATACTGACGTCATATGGATAACGAAAAAAACGAACTTGATAAAATACAAAATGAAGCTGCAAGCATCTCTACAGGTACAGCTAAACTAGTTTCATTAAATAATTTAAACAAAATGGTATATTGGAATCTCTGGATTCGCGCAGAAAAAACACAAACTTATCTTATACTACAGAATGATTAATGGTTTAACACCTCAATACATCTCATCGTTAGTTCCAACACAATTTCATGCGGCATCTAACTACAATTTACCTGACTCAAGCGATCTCGAAATAATTAATTAAAAAACTAACCTTTACTTAGACTTTTTCCTTCCTTCTGTTAATCTTGAGTGGAACAAACTTCCACCGGAGGCCAGGAATATCGACTCCATCAATTCTTTAAAACACTGCTTCAACCGTAACCAATTATATCACCACCTCATTATAACACAGGTACTAGACGAGAACAACATCTTCACATTCGTCTTCGTACTAAATGTAGCTCACTAAATTATTACCTATTCTTGAAATAAAATAAAATTATATAAACTTTACGGATTCTCGGAATTGTCAATGTGGAAGCATCGAAAATACACAAAAAATACACACCACTTCTTTTTAAATTGCCCTGTTCATGACAACATTTGTACGGAAATGCTACTTTGCCACTGACCGTTCCAAGGCGGTAGCCCTATTGTCAACCCTTTTTGTGTTTGTGATGTCGTTTGCATTTATTATTGCTTTTGCCTTCTTGTTTGTCTGTTTGCGTGTTTGTTTCTGTGTTTTGTGGTTTACTGTCCTCCTTGATTGCTACTTTCCCTGTCAGATCTTTTTATATTTCTTTGGATACATTAACACCATTTTGTAACATCTCACTTAATATAATTCTATATGGAGATCCATCGCTCGATGTTCAAACTAATGTTGTTATCTTCGAAGCCGTGCACAGGTACATAATGATGGTGAGTAAAACGGTTTTAATAGTTTTAAACTTGAATTTAACTAGGAAGCTTCCAACCACTTATTTAATTGGATAGAGGACTGCTAATCGCGATGCATGCTGCACGCGCTCGCTTTCCCTCCCTACAGTCACCCTCCTTTGTATCCAAATAGTATCCTCCTTTTTTTCCATATATAAACTTTCTCATTTTTGTTCCAGTATAATATATCAAATTCTCTATTGGTTGAATATGAATTACTTTAGTCTCATCTTTTGCTTAAGCATTTTCTTTTTGCTGAAAATTATCATGACTACGAATCAGTAGTGTTATTTTTACTGGTCCGTTGTGACAAACGAGCCCAGTATAGGTGCCTTTGAAGTAGTATGCCGCTTAAGCCGGTGCTTAGGGGCGTGAGGGGTGTTGCTTCTAACATTACTTCTCATGAAGAAACTCAATAAAATCGAGTCTGCTGCTTTATTATCTTAATTGTGTTTGATGCTCCAAAAGGATCACCTTTATCAGTATTTGTCTTTTATCTATTGCTACATAAAATGATTTAGAGGAAAATATCATATGCAAAAATGTGTAAATATAACAGTGATTGTTACTTATTACAAATTATTTGTCTGGGGAGAAGAATTATATAAGCAGTTTGCTCGCGTTCTAATCATATGTTGCGTACAATGTATATATGAAATGCAGTACACATTTGAAAAATAAAATATGTTTAAACTAACGCATTCTGTGATTTTTCTGTCGGGTTAGGTCAAAATACAATGAATCGTATAGAGCTTTTTCATTATGCGTCATGTGATTTGTGCAACAAAATGTGTGGTCAAATGTACACTGTATTCAACTTATTTCCAAAAAAGAGTAAATTAAAAGGGGCATTATTTTGTTTAAATGAATTACAAACTCAGTATAGCAAGTAACAACATGTAATCTCATGATGATGAACATGTGTCAATAGTAGCTCAGTATAGCAAGTAACAACATGTAATCTCATGATGATGAACATGTGTCAATAGTAGCTCAGTATAGCAAGTAACAACATGTAATCTCATGATGATGAACATGTGTCAATAGTAACTCAGTATAGCAAGTAACAACATGTAATCTCATGATGATGAACATGTGTCAATAGTAGCTCAGTATAGCAAGTAACAACATGTAATCTCATGATGATGAACATGTGTCAATAGTAACTCAGTATAGCAAGTAACAACATGTAATCTCATGATGATGAACATGTGTCAATAGTAGCTCAGTATAGCAAGTAACAACATGTAATCTCATGATGATGAACATGTGTCAATAGTAGCTCAGTATAGCAAGTAACAACATGTAATCTCATGATGATGAACATGTGTCAATAGTAGCTCAGTATAGCAAGTAACAACATGTAATCTCATGATGATGAACATGTGTCAATAGTAGTAAGTTCATGATGATGAACATGTGTCAATAGTAGTAAGTTCATTGACATTTTACTACGTATACAAGACATGTATATCAAGACATGTTTATGTATTACGTTACATTCCATTTTGAGAAGTGGTTAACCAAATAACAGCCTATGTTAATAGTGTTATCACAATTTGCTTAAGTTATGAATGGGCATCACTTTGTCAACAAGGTTACAGAGTTATGAATGTGGCATGACATTTGTTGATACTGAATACATCTTTAAAGTTTCATTTTGTTCTGAGAAGTTGTTAAACAGTTATCAGGTTACATATACTTTTTAAACACAGGAAATACCTGTGTTAACTTATATGGCAGATGCTTGTTTATTAGGAAGTCCTTAAATAATTTTAGATGGATAATTCAGTGTATATAAATAAGCAATAAGGAATTCCCCATTAGGACCTCTTAAATGACTTCATTACATGTTCAATAGCGGGATTTCTTTATTTACACTGTCCCTTTTTTATTTTTAATTAGTTTAATAATATTTTATTGCAGATATGTTACAATACATCAATTCAACATCACAATATTCATAGAAACATATGCACATTGATTGAACTACAAGTTATTACAACATTAGTAAAAGTTCTCTCCATTGTGGCTGAAAAAGTGTACGTGATTATCGGTTTGAAATTGTAACAATACATTTAAATACAAATTTGATAAAAAAAAACGAAGAATTATTTTTCCAAAAATGTAAACTCTGCCGTGCCATTCTACCCCCACATAATCTGCACAGAAATAACACCACAATAACCCCGTTCATGCTGATAGAAACATAGCGACAGTTGATATAGACAAACTACAACGTTATATTGATACAACGTTAAGGAATCGTTTAGTGTTTTAAATATAGTTTTGAACTTGAGTAAATAGAATATGATATTCCTCGTCCGTTAGTTGGTCGATGCCGTATAAAAGTGTGTGAATACTTAAAGGATGACATATACGAGTGTCTAAAAATAATTGCCGTCTTCCATTTCTGAAAATTACACATCTAAACAAATAATGCTCAACATCTTAAAAACCATCACCACATATACAATTCGGAGTATCCCTCAAATGATTAAGATAGAGATCAGCGTTTAAATTGATGCAATTGTTTTGCAAACACGCATGTAAAACTGTAAGGTATCTATAACCCAATATGTAGTATTGGGGTACTGTCGGTGGTTTAAAGTATTTTTTAAGTCTAGTTTAAACCTCGAAGGGGATGTTGCTTCGCGAATATTAATATCAAGTTCGTTCCAAAGTTTTAAAGATGACGATAAGACTGATCTCGAAAACAGTTCTGTTCATCTAGGTAAAGTAACGAAGTTGTTACTGTTTCTCAAGTTGTAAGGATTCGATTCCGAAATATTTCATCCAAGCAACTCGGTAAATCTCCATTTTTAAACTTAAAGGACAATATCAACTTTTGGATGTGTCTTCTATCGGACAGAGAGACCCAACCAATTTCAGTTAACAATGTTTGTATAGAGACAGAACGAGTTAGGCCAGTAACTATTCACGCGGCTTCATATTGTTTTTTTTCTAAGTTATCTTTTTCATAATTTGTACAACTTCCCATACTATAGCCGCGTATTATAAAATAGGGTGAAGGTAAGAATTATATATTTGATTAAGTGTTTGACGTTTTAATTTAAATTTCATTAATTTCATTGAACCTAATACCTTAGACGCAGATATTACAATATTTGAAATATGTTGATGCCAGTACCCATCAAGACTAAGGGTTACTCCTAGATGTTTATGATGGTCAACAAAGTTAAGTTGGGTATTTTCAAATATCAAAGACGGGCGGTTTCTGTTTGCAAGTGGAAAGAAGATGACTTCAGCTTTAGATGGATTAAATTTTACTAGCCAACTGCTTTGACCAATTCGATATTTTACACAATTCAACATTAATTGTAGTTTCCATATAATCTAAGTCGGATGTAGATTACCGCAATAGAACTGCCATTAGCAAATAGACTTGTCGTACTAAGCAATGCATCAGCTATGTCGTTTATTTAAATTAAAAGTAATAATGCTCCTAGAACAGAGCCTTTGGGTACGCCGGCATTTGGAGTTTTTATTTCAGAAAAAGAAGAACCAACGAAAACTCTTTGTTTACGATCAGTTATATAATTATTTATCCAATTAATAAGGTTGCCTGAAATGCCATGTTATCGGAGTTTAAAAATTAAAGCTGCGTACCAGATACGATCGAAAGCTTTGGATATATCAAAAATTACCATACATATAAATTTGTTTTATCAATCGCTTTGCAGATTTGATTATACATATCAATTAGTTGATAAACTGTTGAGTGACCAGGTAAGAAACCAGACAGGTTTTTAAATATTAAATTATTGGTAAGCAAAAAACTAAAAATATGTTTGAATATCACGCGTTCCATAACTTCTCCAACGCAACTAAGTAACGATATTGGTCTATAATTTGATGGTGAATCTTTATCACCCGATTTAAAAAGTGGCATAACATTAGCTAATTTCCAGCATTGTGGAAAGATGTTTTCTTGAATTGAACGATTATACAGAATACACAGGGGGCGACATATTTTATTTGAAGTTTCTTTCAGGACTCTATGACTTATTCCATCTGGCCCACTAGCTTTATTTATCAGTAAAGTTGATAGGATATCAGAAATTTTATTTTCAGTAATATTAATATCATTGATAGTATTGATCATCTTAGGTATAAATTGTGGTAGAGTGGCATTGGTGTCGTCAACAGTTGATATTGATGTAAAAATGTCATTCAATAAATTTGCCTTTTCTTCGTCAGATACGGAATATAAACCATCGTTGTTCTTTTAAGGTGGTATGACGTTACAACCGTTATCGTTTTCTTTAATTAACATTGGACTATGTTTCAGTACTGTCGAGGATTTGCAGAATTCATATCACTTAGAGAAAATTCATGTTGATTAAAAAATATTTCTTTAGCATGCTTTTTCATATTAATTACTTTATTTCGAAGGTCTTTATATAAGCGCCAATCAGACTGATTGCATGTACGTAAAGCTATTGATATTTTTCTATCGCGTTTACGAGATGCAAGTCGAATTTCTGAATTATACCAAAGCTTATCATTTGGACGAATTGTTACGAACCTAGTTGGAATGCATTCCTTCATGCGATCGGTGTGTTTATTAATAAAACTATTTGCAACGATATCTCCAGAATCTGTATGCAAAACAGTCCAGCCTGTTGATCTAATTAAATTAGTCAACTTTTCAAAATCCGCGCGTTTGTAATTCCAGACTCTTCTTTGAAACGGTATATTTATACAGATATCGCTTTTAATGAAAGCATTATATATGTACTATAATCATGATCATTGATAAGATTAGCTGTTTGATAAACGCCAGAATCATAAGAAGTTAAATGATTAGAGATAGCGAATTAATCTGTTAAAGTGCTTGAAGTGTACAGGCAGTGGTCCCTTTGATGACGCCTACCTAAAGCCCATTGGGACGGTGGCGTTTGAAGTTTGTCCATTATCTTTCTTGTCGTGCCCTTCATGGTTTATTCTCTTACTGCTCTGGCTTCTGCAAAGTCATTGAGTACCTCCATTGTGGCTTTCTAGGCTATTGTTTTTTTGTATTATATTTACACGAGCATATTTGTGTTTTACTTATATTGCCTATTGATGCTGCCTTGTTGGTTAGAGATTATATCATGGCGGGGATTTCTTTATTTACACTGTCCTGTTTTAATGGGATGACAGTAGGGTAAGTGTGAGGTTTGGTGCACCCTAGAACCGGTTTAAACCCCCAGTGGCCTACTTTGCCACTGACCGTTCCAAGGCGTAGCCCTATTGTCAACCCTTTCTGTGTTTGTGATGTCGTTTGCATTCATTATTGCTTTTCCCTTCTTGTTTGTCTGTTTGCGTGTTTGTGTCTGTGTTTTGTGGTTGACTGTCCTCCTTGAATGCTACTTTCCCTGTCCGATCTTTTTATATTTCTTTTTTTAGTTACACGAGTAGGATCTTTAATTATATTTTTCATATTATTAAGCGTAAGTTTATCTCGAAATTTACGATTTGACAGGTTTAATTGGTCTTCATTAATGTCACCTAAGATAATGATATTTGAAGTTATTTCAAAAGCATGTTCAATGCAGACGTTTAACCTGTCCCATAATTCAACTTCATAGTGCCGTGGTCCCGTTTTATTGGAATGACAGTAAGGTAAGTGTGAGGTTTTGTGCATCAAAGAACCTGGTTTAAACCCCCAGCGGCCTTTTTTTGCCACTGACCGTTCCCAGGCGGTAGCTCTATTGACAACCCTTTTGTGTTTGTGACGTCATATGTCTTTATTCTTTATTAACATTGCCATTCATGTTTGTCTTTTTGCGTGTTTTGGGGTTTACTGTGTTCTGTGAAAGCTGCATTTCCTGTTCGACTTTTATACTTATTTTTCTCTCCTTATGTCTACTCACATTCTTCGACTGTTTATAAACAATTAGAAAGTAGTACATGTTTGCAAACATGCATGTAGAACTGAAAGGTATCTATAACCCAATATGTAGTATTGGGGTACTGTCGGTGGTTTAAAGTATTTTTAAGTCTAGTTTTAAACCTCGAAGGGGATGTTGCTTCGCGAATATTAATATCAAGTTCGTTCCAAAGTTTTGACGGTAAGACTGATCTCGATAACAGTTCTGTTCATCTAGGTAAAGTAACGAAGTTGTTACTGTTTCTCAAGTTGTAAGGATTCGATTCCGAAATAGTTGCAGGGAATATTTCATTCAAGCAACTCGGTAAATCTCCATTTTTAAACTTAAAGGACAATATCAACTTTTGGATGTGTCTTCTATCGGACAGAGAGACCCAACCAATTTCAGTTAACAATTTTTGTATAGAGACAGAACAAGTTATGCCAGTCTATTCACGCGTCTTCATATTGTATTTTTTCTTATTTATCTTTTTCATAATTTGTACAACTACCCTTACTATAGCCGCGTATTATAAGATAGGGTGAAGGTAAGAATTATATATTTGATTAAGCGTTTGACGTTTTAATTTAAATTTCATTAATTTCATTGAACCTAGTACCTTAGACGCAGATATTACAATATTTGAAATATGTTGATGCCAGTACCCATCATGACTAAGGGTTACTCCTAGATGTTTATGATGGTCAACAAACTTAAGTTGAGTATTTTCAAATATCAAAGACGGACGGTTTCTGTTTGCAAGTGGAAAGAAGATGACTTCAGTTTTAGATGGATTAAATTTTACTAGCCAATTGCTTTGACCAATTCGATATTTTACACAATTCCACATTAATTGTAGTTTCCATATAATCTAAGTAGGATGTAGATACCGCAATAGAACTGTCATTAGCAAATAGCCTTGTCGTACTAAGCAATGCATCAGCTATGTCGTTTATTTAAATTAAAAACAATAATGCTCCTAGAACAGATCCTTTGGGTACGCCGGCATTTGGAGTTTTTATTTCAGAAAAAGAAGAACATGCGAAAACTCTTTGTTTTATCGTTTTCTTTAATTAACATTGGACTATGTTCCAGTACTGTCGAGGATTTGCAGAATTCATATCACTTAGAGAAAATTCAAGCTGATTAAAAAATATTTCTTTAGCATGCTTTTTCATATTATTAACTTTATTTCGAAGGTCTTTATATAAGCGCCAATCAGACTGATTGCCTGTACGCAAAGCTATTGATATTTTTCTATCGCGTTTACGAGATGCAAGTCGAATTTCTGAATTATACCAAAGCTTATCATTTGGACGAATTGTTACGAACCTAGTTGGAATACATTCCTTCATGCGATCGGTGTGTTTATTAATAAAACTATTTGCAGCGATATCTACAGAATCTGTATGCAAAAAAGTCCAGCTTGTTGATCTAATTAAATTAGTCAACTTTTCAAAATCCGCGCGTTTGTAATTCCAGACTCTTCTTTGAAACGGTATATTTATACAGATATCGCTTTAAATGAAAGCATTATATATGTACTATAATGATCATTGATAAGATAAGCTGTTTGATAAACGCCAGACTCATAAGAAGTTAAATGATTAGAGATAGCGAATTAATCTGTTAAAGTGCTTGAAGTGTTAGTTACACGAGTTGGATCTTTAATTATATTTTTTATATAATTAAGCGTAAGTATATCCCGAAATTTACGATTTGACAGGTTTAATTGGTCTTCATGAATGTCACCTAAGATAATGATATCTGAAGTTATTTCAAAAGCATGTTCAATGCAGACGTTTAACCTGTCCCAAAATTCAACTGCATAGTGCGGTGGTCCCGTTTTATTGGAATGACAGTAAGGTTAGTGTGAGAATTTGTGCATCAAAGAACCTGGTTTAAACCCCCAGCGGCCTTTTTTTGCCACTGACCGTTCCCAGGCTGTAGCCCTATTGACAACCCTTTTGTGTTTGTGACGTCATATGTCTTTATTCATTATTAACATTGCCATTTATGTTTGTCTTTTTGCGTGTTTTGGGGTTTACTGTGTTCTGTGAAAGCTGCATTTCCTGTTCGACTTTTATACTTATTTTTCTCTCCTGTATGTCTACTCACATTCTTCGACTGTTTAAAAACAATTAGGAAGTAGTACATGTTTTGGAATTAGGAATCAGGAGCTAACTTTACACACAGCAAAAATAGCATGAACATTCATCGTCCATTATAAATGCATGACTAAGAAGTACAATTAACTACTATTCTAACTCACTTAAGGAATGCAATTCTGATTGCCTTGGTCATTTTTATGCGACGTATAAATATGCATACAACATCGCAAGTTTAACAAGATTCCGAAAAAAACACTCAATTTGAATAAATAACAGATACGACGTTACATTTCATCGGACGACGTCATAGTAACGTGAAAATAAACTGATGTAAAATAAATCAAGATGGCGGCACGCATGGAATGACGTTCGGCCGTTGTTTTGAACAAATAGAGCAGCTATTAAACATAGATATACCGTCTCAAATTATGTCCTCATTCGACGGACAATTATCGGAGAACGTCAGAAATGGAATATTTGTGTTGTTTGTATGTGACGGGTGGCGGAGGAGACAGGGCTTTGTCCGTAGTATCTAGAAAAAAAGATTATGTTCTTAGCAAGCATTATTTAGTACCTAGGACATGGTATTTCCCCTAAATACTCAAATGGATATTAAATAAGCAGGTCTGCTGAACTAGACATGAGTAAATGAGTAAATGGTGGTATCTGGTAAAAAGGTGGACAATAGACAAATATCTCACATCATCTAGATGTTATCATCATCAAAATTTAACGAAATAATATTGCATATCTTAATATCATAAGTCACATATCACAAGTAACATAACGTCACACAAAGCAAAACAATGGTTTTGCAAAACATGCGGGAGGTATATAATACTTGTTCTACCCAGGAAAATATTGGTGATCAGCCTTTATACAAGTATATAGCCTAAAATGTGGTGAAAATTAGGTAAAACACCGTTTGACCAACCGGACGATCAGCCGACCAACTAGTGTGTAGTTGCTATTTTCATCGTTTTCTTGCATTTTTATAACCTGGCCATCACAGCGAGATTGTTGAAATTTTCCTTTTTGAACTGAACGTTTCTTAAAGGGATTAGAGTAGTTGGTGTTAATCCAAATTCAAATGAAAACTATTATGATTAGCTTGTTTCATATGAAATTGAGCAGAATGCTACATTCCGGTTTAATACATTTTTAAGAAAATGTTCCTACTGGACAACACGCCGAATGTAGTTTTGTTTTATTGTTAAAAAAGAGTATGATAATGGACTTTGGAAACGGCCGATCACGACACATAAATGTTATCCATGTGACGTTCATATTGCTAACAGTCTTGAATAACAAGATTTACTTAGATCATACGGATAGTGAATTAAATAAGTACGAATTAATATTAATGATCCATATAATAAAAACATCGAGTCGAGTTTTTCATAATTTCATTAACTAATCGAAGTTTATGGGGTCATTGTCATATCAGATTCTACAGAAAGGCACCAGTAGTATAGAAAGTGGGGTGTCTGGCGCAGTTTCCCCCCTCGGGTTCCCCCACCCATGAAAAGATGGCAAATGTGCGTGTTGCGGATGGGAAAACAAGTTAAAATCACCAGGAAAAACTGATCGAAACAAATTCCAATCAGTTCCGAGCTGGGATGACGCTGTGCTCTCAAACCCCACCAACAAATTTTAAAACTCGTTTTGTAAACCCCTCTAGGAAAAACTTCCCCAAATATCCCTATTTCTATACTACTTATAACTAGGTTTCAAATGAGCTTATAAACCAAGATTATTCCGAACCCTGGCGAACTGACTGGCGGAAATGCTCCCGTATGCAAGTGGTAATAAGACGTTTCTAGGATAATAGACCTCAAATATTTCTATTTATGTTTCAAACCGAAGGGTAACTTTCCAACATGATTACAAAACAAAGTCCAATATCTTTGGAGCGTCGAAGGACTTATCCAACCCCTTCAAAACAATTGTAATGCGATCAAACAAAGTTGGAAGGAACAGGGCAAACGTCCTCGTCGTGGCTACTATTTGTATGCTAGCGTATCTTGGCCATTGTCTAATATGTGCCTTTTGTCATCATATGCAGACAAACATTTTTATTTATTTAATAGCTGTTCAGCTTGTGTTTGTTATATCTGATAACTTTCATTTTATAGTGACCTTCCGTTGCTGTGAATAAAATGTTTTTGTACTTATCATGTGTTATTTGTTTTTTGACAACACATTTTTTGACACCTTTGTATTTTTTGTTCCAGTATTATTAGCCAAAATGTAAAAGTATGAATTTTTTCTCAATCCAACAAACTCTAAGATTATTGCACCACAAGCTTCTTCTTTCATTTTACCAATAACCTTTTATTATTATCAAAATAACATTTTCTTTCTGGTTCATAAACACTGTTGTCAAAAAGTTCCCTGTCTTTGTAAAGATCAGCATACACATCTACTGTCCTGATTTCATAACACAGCGAATAAGTATCAGTAAACAATAGCTTAGCTTTTTCATTGTATTTGTTTTTAGTATAATTGTAGTGGAAATCATACATTAAGTATTTTGTCAAGTCCAGAATACACATACCGACATAACATGGGTGGTTTAAGACCAGTATTTCTTTTATCCTATTGATGGCAAATAAGTTTTTACTGAACATTTTAAAAGAAATAAATGATGGTCTTGCTGCGTGTTTCAAATTACTTTCTCGTCATGCGTTAGCTTAACATTAATTGTTTGTCTCAAGTTTTCCATTGCTTTACCAAAAACTGAATTATTCATAAGCTTGAAGAAATCTTTTTAGATGTTTACCATCTATTCTTTTTGAAGTATTAAAGTCAGTGTACTTTTTTAAAATGTAGTCCCAACTTTTCCCACAGTTTTAAGTTTCTGTAGTGTGTAGCATATATGTTCTTATCCTTCAGTGTTGTGACAAGTTTCTTTACTTTGCTAGGCCCCAAATTAAACTTCTTCTTCAAGTTTTTACAATAGTCTGATAACCACTCATCTTTTGTTTCCAAAGTTTCTGGAGCGAGAGGGCAGTCATTATACAAGTCGTACAGCCCTTCAGGATATTCGCGATCACACTCAACAATATAATTTGATTTGTCTTTCTCGAAGTTGTCAACCCATTTGAAATTACCAGTTGGTAATGGTTGGCACATAGCCCACCTATACATGTTATTAGCGTCAAGATACATTATATACTTGCTTTCTTTACTGCTGTCTTAGTTTGCCATATATTTATTGTTAGCATTTAAATATCTGGTCGCAATGTAACTTACGCCACCGTTAGTCCTTTTTATATGGACAAGTACTAATCGATATCGGTATTTAAATCGAGTTTAATTCCAGTCATGTTAAGGCATGCATCCCAAGCTAGTCCAGGACTGCTGAAGTATTGGCAAGGATCTAATTTGTTGTACTCAAAGCACATTTTTTCTGAATTTTCAAAAACAGCAGCCAGCAGCAAACCATCGCATTTCAAATACATATGATATTCTCCTATGTTTTTAATATTAAATGCCTTCCATATTTTACTAGCATGTTCATAATCTCCATCTGAGATGTGCTCGTCATTTAATTGAGAATAAAAGCTGTTTTTATCAGGCAGTGGTTTTTCTTTGAAGTGTTCAAAGCTGTTCATATAATCATAAGGGTAAACCTCTTCTTTTTATTAGTTCCAACTTGTTACCAGAGTATTCTTCTGAAGTATTCTGAAACGATGAGATGGTTTTTTACTTAGTTTTTAATGATTGAGTCATAAACTGAAAACTATCGATAAACACTAAATATTGTCCTAACATGAAAGCCATATACCTTTCCGATGTGCTGCATTATGAAGTGAGAATCATAGCCTCTTAAATTATGGAACACACGACTACTTATTTTTATAAAAACTTGTAAACAGCATTTGGTCCCTGTATGTCACAACTCGTTTGGAATATTTATCATCATAGCAACAAACAACATTGTATCAACAATCAGTGTATTGTTGGTATGTCTCCGTGTATGAGTTTTCAGTATTATTTGAAGCTGAAGAAATACTTTCAGTTATTGCTTCAAAGTCAGCATATATGACAAACGGGACCATTAGCTGCCTATCGTTGGTTTTAGGTAAACCTTTTCATTTTCGCCTGGCATTTGTATTGCTTGTTTCCCGTTATATGAAAGAGAGTCATTATTAAACACGAAGAAGACATCTAAATAAGAGCTGCCTCTCAAGGGCTTATACTTCATCCTGTTTACATAATGCCTATCTACTGATTCCATCGTCCAGTCACTTCCCCCAGAAAGCCAACCCCCAATTCTATTGATAATTTTATCAGCAGCTGTGCTCAATGCATATTTAATCTCATATTTGTGCAAAAGTAATGCTGCTTTCGAAGTAAAATAAGCTGTTTATTTAAACCTGACGAAGTAATAAATTTTACAAAAGTAATTTTCAAATCAACACGCATTTTAAAACCACCCGTTCGTAAGAATTCTATCGTGAGGAATTCCGTAACTATTTTCCACGTCCGGCGAAGCAGAACGGGTGGATCTATTCTATCTACAATGCCCACAGAGAAAACCTTACTTATTGTTTCGGGGATTTTTCAATTTCTTTGACACTCATTATATAATACTATATGAAAATATTTCTTTAAGCCTAATTATTTTTAATTTTAACCAGCATAAATAATAATATCAATTCCATTTTCTAACAAAATGCTGTAGTGATAAATGAAAGAACTATAGTTATGGGGTCATTAGTTGCTAATGAGATTATTTTATCGCGTAAATTATTTCATTTTTGATATCCTTTTTTCTTATTTCCATGGCAGTTTTTTCTTTTGAACCTTGGATATAATTCTTTCGGCCAAATCCTTCAAGTTTGCAAAAACTATTAGTTCTTTATCATTCTGCTTGTATCTTCAAAATTAACCAATAAAGTTTGTTTCATGCAAATCTTCTTTAAAGATTTCTGTTTCTTTTTCTATATGTTCCATTATAATATTACATAGATATTTATTTTGTAAACCATTATTTAAAATAATAATAATAATATCACATGATATTATAATGAATTGCAAATATTGTAAAAAGGTTTTGGATGTTTTCGATTCTTTTTAAGTTTGCATTGATTGTTTTTTTAGCTTAGATAATCAACAGAATACATTAGTTCACGTGTTGTTAAAACATTTAGTATGTTACGACAATATTTATTTATTTTCTAAAAACTTGGAACAGTCAAAGAACAAGGTCTTGTCACAAACAACTTAAAACAATTAGAACTGTTGAAAATAGATATAAAAATCGAACAGGAAAAGCAGCATTCAAGCTATCTTCACCGGGTGCACGTCGCTGAGTGGGCACTGATGACATTCAGTTTGCTGAAAACTTGGAGCCGGAGCTGAGGTCGAATTGTGGCGTACCGTAACCACCAGTATCGAAGCCGAGGCCGAGAGCGATTAGCAGACTGACTGTCATTCGACCGAGAGTAAAGGTGTCTCCTGCGTCCCATCACAGCACACATCATCTGATGTCTACAGCACCTGGAACTACAGATCCTGATGTCTACAGACCCCTTGCAGGGGTCATAATGTGATGGATGTGGCCCTCAAATGGATCGTTTCAAGTAGCGGATGAAGCCAGCACCACCTAGACGTCGTCCAGACCCCCCACTTCACCGCCGCAGTGAAAACTACAGAGCGAAAGCGACAACTACCAACATACGATCAACAGAGACGACTGCACAGCACCACAGCAGCACAAGATCAACCAACACACTCATCTAGAAAAGTCCAGACTCTATTGTACCCATCTCGGTGAACCGTGAGGATCATTTAGTACGTTGGCGGAGGGACTATAATCCTTAGAACTACACACACACACTGCAGCATTCAAGGACCGTATGATTTAGACTCCGATACTCAAAAGATAGTCATTTGTGATGATTATGTTTGTGAACGTAATCAAAATGATATTATTAATTATTTTATCCAAGGCAGACATAAACAAATTTGTGTAAATTATTTATCACAATCTTTTTACAAAACTGCTAAACACATTCACTTAAACTGTTCTCATTATACTTTCTTCGCAACTCCAGCTAATCGTGAGCTGGGTATGCTTTCTAATGAACAAGATATTAGCAAAGATCAATATAAAAAAGCAAATGACAAACAGTACGAATTTCTGTATATGGATCGCCAGAGGAAGTGATTCAGAAGAAACTTAGGACCAACGAGCCCAATATAGGTGGTTTTGAAGTAGAATACCGTTTAAGCCGATGCTAGGGGGCGTGAGAAGTGTTGCTTCTTTCATTATCTCTCATGAACAGACTCAATAAAACCGAGTCTGCTGCTTTATACTCTTAATTGTGTTTGTTGCTCTCAAAGGATCACCTTTATCAGTATTTATAGGTGAAATTTAATATAATATATATATAATAATGGGACTTTTAATGATCTTGGACGCGAGGAAGCTAGTTCATGCAGTGTTAATATCACAAATTTTGGTATTTTGCTGTCTGAGAATGTAAAACAAAAACATCTGGTTAATTATTTTCACAAGGGTAAGAACCAGGAAAATGTTTTAAGAAATGATCTTAAATGGATAAAATAAAATTATCAATGTTGGTACTGAAGCAGATGCAAATGATGTAGCAACCAAACAATTTACTTTAAGAGGAATAAGAAAGATTATAGACGATGTTAATATTGATAAAATTCCGGAAATGATGAACAGTTTAACAACAGGTGTTGATGACAGAACAAGTCAAATACAAAAGCAATTACAGACAAACCGTGATAATGGGGTATAATATTAGTGAGGATTTTAATAACAAAACGATAAAGTATCACAATGGAAAAGATTGGAAAGATATTAATATTTTCCTAAATGGAAATTATACTTATGCTGATATTGATATTATATAAAAGAAACATTGACTGTAAACGGTGATTTAACTACTGACTCACCTGTTCCAATAAGAAATGAACTTGATTTATCAAGTTTCAAATGCCTAGTTACCATTCATAATAATTTCGTACTTGATTTAAGAGAATCAAACTTTCTAACCTCAATTGGGTTTGACAAAGATGCAGTTATTAGAGAAACTAAATTTGGGACAGTAGTATTAAACATAAGAAATTCTATTGATACTTCATATATTTACTGTGATTTGATAAGTAATTCCATGGGGATCAAATGGGGATGTTATTTATGAAATAAGTACAGCTGATCTTATGTGGTCATATCCTTTTAAAGATGAACCGATAAGAGTTGGGTACTGTGAAGTAAACAAAATGATCATTAACAGTATTACTATTTAAATAACCGATTTCTCTAGTAAAAGTGTTAATCTTAATGGAGTCCAAACATCAGTCCGATTTGTCTTAAAAGAATTAATGTAATATAAGTTATGTATGACACGATTAAAAAAGTGTATGACGCTAGTCTGGTAACCTATACCCAAATAGATAAATTAACGGGAGCTGGTATATGTGATATAGTTTAAAAAGTTGGATCAAAAATAATTGTATTGAGTCTTTAAAAACAGTAAGCAAGAAAGCTTTAGAAACTGCTGGTAAACACATTTTAGAGAGTGGTTCTAAAAAACTTGGAGATGAAGTAGGAAAAATGTCTGCTGATAAATTAGTTTCCGGTATGAAACCTAAACCAACGGCGAAATAATTGTAAAAGAAATAATAAAGGCTGATAGAAAAAACGAAGCTGTGGCAGAAGTTGAAACTGAAGAGATGTGAATGCAAAAATTAATAGATTACTATCCGGAAGAGGAACTAAAACTATTCATACAATGATTAAACAATTAATTAATATTAATAATCTAACTAATAGTATATATACTCTGTAAAAAAAGTTTTGGACCAGGGTATATTAAAGTCATATAAAAATAAGACTAGTGAACAGAATTTAAGTATCTTTTTTTAGTAACCAAGGTCTACCCTAACTGGTTAATTTGGTACCAGAAACATTAAATTACAAACAAGATTAACCGGGTAATAATCTTTTTATTGGTTACTTGAATGTCTGTAACTGTTACTGTCTATGGACTTTGCATCATTTTTACAGACCCTTTGTGTGTTCGCGATATTTTTTAAAATCAAATCTTGTTTGGAATTTAATGTTTCTGGTACCAAATTAATCGGGTAGGGTAGACCTTGCTTACTAATAAAAGATACTTAAATTCTGTCCACTAGTTTTGTTTTTATATGGCTTTATATACCCTGGTTCAAAACTTTTTTTACCGAGTATAGATGTTTCGAAGTGATAAATATAATACTGATGATGTGTTATTTTAACGGCTGATGATGTGTTAATTTTCAAAGATGTTGGTGACGGCTGAGTAATTATTAATAAATTAGTTTTGTGGCAACCTAAAATGATATTTAACTCAGATGGTTTAGCTTATGTTATGTAAAATCACATGACATCAACAAAGTGGTCTTATCTCCGAGAAATGATACAAACAAGCAGAAATACTCAAGCAACCGAATATGTATTTAGAATAACGGCTGGTCTTAAAAATAAAAAATGTTTTTTTTTATATGCAAAGATCCGACAATAGTTTTTTTCTCAAACAGAACATCCTCATCTTGTAAATACTTTTAAACTGAATGACCTTAATACTAATTGCTATTTACAAGCAGCTAGACTGGAAGTTGGAAATGGAATTGATTATCCAGAAACTGAATACAGTTATAATAATATTATAAGAATATTCGGAGATGAGGAAGATGTCGTTATTGATACAGTTGGAAATGAATTAGTTATAGTTTAATTTACCTTCAAATATATATGACACAAATTATTCAATAAATTTAACAGAAGGGCAAAAACGAAGTTTAACAAAAGCATATGAAAGCAAAAGTGAATTAACGCTCAGGCTAAAGAATAATTAACTAACTGGGGATTTTCCTTTGTTGTTGACAGCTTCTCAGATATATATGAAAATCGAACAGGAAAAGCAGCATTCAAGGACGAAAGGCAAACACAAACACACACAGAAACAAAGAACACATTTAAAGATGAATAAAAGGCCAAATAAGACATCACAAACACAAAAGGGTTGAAAATTGGGCTACCGCCTTGGAACGGTCAGTGGCAAAATAGGCCGCTTGGGGTTTAAACCAGGTTCTAGGGTGCACCAAACCTCACACTTACCCGACTGTAAACCCAATAAAACAGTGTAAATAAAGAAATCCCCGCCATGATCTATTCTCTAACCAATAAGGCAGCATTAATAGACAATATAAGTAAAACACAAATATGCTCGTGTATATATTAATACAAAAACACAACAGCCTAGAAAGCCACAAAGAATGTACTCAGTGACTTGGCAGAAGCCATAGCAACACGATAATAAACCAGTGAAGGCACGACAAGACAAGACTGCAGACAAACATCAAACGTCACCGTCCTTTTGGGCTTTAGGTAGACGACATCATAGGGTCCACAGCCTGTCCGGTAATCGCACAATCAAAGAGGAAAGCATAGTGGAGAACTGTTAATGGGTCCACCACCAAGCATGCAGTGTGTTGTAAAATGATAGGGTCATACCCTCTTTTGATAAACCTTTTAACAAAGATAGTATGAAAGTGATCACGACCAAGGATCTTACGAAGTTTGTAAATCACGTCACCATAGAAGTCAGGTTGCGATAGTCCTTGTCGAAGAAGAGTTCTTAAATTGCTTTCATATTTGGAAAGAAGATCAGGGTTACGATAATTAAATTTTGCAAAGGGTTTACGAAGTTTATGGTAACGGTTGCCCTGATGGAGTAGCTTTTTAGTTATACAAAGATTACGAAAATTAAAATCCTCAACTGGAGTACAATCTCTAGAAAAACGCATAAGTTGAGACACATACACCCCATATGAAGTTGCTCGGGGAACATCCCCATCCAAGTGGGGATGATTAACAATGTCAAAATTAAAATTATGTCTCTTGTCATAGATTTTGCTAATTATTTCACCATTTTCAATCGAGAGATCTAAATCTAGAAAAGAGGCGTTATTATCCGATATATTAGCTTTGTTAAGTTGAAGTTCTTTAGGATAAATATTTTTAACCATAGTTGGAAAGAAAGGGTTGTCAATGTTCAATATGTCATCCAGATACCGAGAGGTGTCATTAAAGGCTTCAATAACATCTGCCTGGGTATCTGGTGGAAGACTCAACATGAAATCTCTTTCATAGCAAAATAAGAACAAATCTGCGACAAGTGGTGCACAGTTCGTACCCATAGGGATACCAACAATTTGTCTATATACCTGAAGAAATTATTATATAATAGGAAGATGAGTGCTTCGCAATCTTCATAGCAAGTCCACATAGTATAATTGTCTAAACTGCCCCTAGCAAAAAAACGCTTTAATATTATTACATGCCAAAAATGTAGTATTTTCTCTAGCGAGTGTTTTTTAAATAAGAGAAATTAGCTTGTCTTTAATAAGATGATGTGGTAAGGTTGTATATAGTGTAGAGAAGTCATAAGTGCTTATTGATGAAACTTGACCTTTATTGAAAATTTTATCAAGAACGCCTCCTGAATTTTGTATAGACCAAAATAAATTAATCCCAGAGTTTTCATAAGTTTTATCACAATATAGTTTAACGTGATCTTTAACGGCAGTAAGACAAGAAGTTAAAAGTTTGGAGATGTGTGTTGTGGTGCAGGCACTAGAATTCGAAATAAAGCGAGCTTTATACGGATGTTTACGTAATTTAGTAATCCAGTACATAGTAGGCAGTTTATTTTGCTTATCGTTTACACCAACCTTGAAAGTAGTGCACCGAGTGATATGTGCGGAAACAACATCATCCTCAGTAGTATTAACTGGAGTATACGAATTGGTGCTGCCGAGTTCCAGAGATAAAACATTGACATAATGTAGGCGTCAAACAATAATTACATTATTAACTGCTTTATCTGCATGAAATAAAACAAATTTATTATGAAATTCCTGAATTTCCGATTTTGAATTACGAAAGGAAAACCTAGGTCTCGGAGGAAGTAAAGAGGGGTTAGCATTATAAAAGTTAATACGTGTATCTATAATTTTAAGAATTGACTTTTTCCAAGTAGAAAGCGAGTTTGGGTCCGCATGTTCTCTACGACACCATTATATACACAAATTTTCAATGGAGTGGGCGATCTGGGCACGACAGGCATTAAAATCAATAGTTGAAGTTAATCTATATTTAGGACCTTTCGAAAACAAATGCTGAATACGTTTATCAACAATATCAAAACTACCAGTGTTGATAAAACTTATGAAAACTCTGGGATTAATTTATTTTGGTCTATAAAAATTTCAGGAGACGTTCTTGATAAAATGTTCAAGAAAGATCAAGTTTCGTCAATAAGCACTTATGACTTCTCTACACTATATACAACCTTACCACATCACCTTATTAAAGACAAGCTAATTTCTCTCATTCAAAAAACATTTGCTAGAGAAAATACTACATTTTTGGCATGTAATAATATAAAAGCGTTTTTTACTAACGGCAGTTTTGACAATTATACTATGTGGACTTGCTGTAGTTTGTGAAGCATTCATCTTCCTATTAGATAATATTTTCGTCAGGTATGGAACCACCGTTTATAGACAAATTGTTGGTATCCCTATGGGTACGAACTGTGCACCACTTGTCGCAGATTTGTTCTTATTTTGCTATGGAAGGGATTTCATGTTGAGTCGTTCACCAGATACCCAGGCAGATGTTATTGAAGCCTTTAATGATACCTCTCGGTATCTGGATGCCATATTGAACATTGACAACCCTTTCTTTCCAACTATGGTTAATTATATTTATCCTAAAGAACTTCAGCTTAACAAAGCTAATATATCTGATAATAACGCTTCTTTTCCTGATTTAGATCTCTCGATTGAAAATGGTAAAATAATTAGCAAAATCTATGACAAGAGAGATGATTTTAAATTTGACATTGTTAATTATCCCCTTTTGGATGGGGATGTTCCCCGAGCAACTTCTTATGGGGTATATGTGTCTCAACTTATTCGTTTTACTAGAGCTTGTACTCGAGTTGAGGTCTTTAATATTCGTAATCTTTGTATAACTAAAAAGTTACTCAATCAGGGTTACCGTTACCATAAACTTCGTAAAACCTTTGCAAAATTTTATTATCGTAACCCTGATCTTCTTTCCAAATATACAAGTAATGTAAGGACTCTTCTGCGATAAGGACTATCACAACCTGACTTCTATGGTGATGTGATTTATAAACTTCTTAAGATTCTAGGTCATGATCACTTTCATACTATCTTTGTTAAACTTGTTAAAAAGCTTATCAAAAGAGGTTATGATCCTATCATTTTACAAAGTACTGCATGCTTGGTGGTTGACCCTTTTACAGTTCGCCACTATGCTTTCCTCTTTAATTGTACGATGACTGGACAGGCTGTGGACCCTGTGATGACGCCTACCTAAAGCCCATTGGGACGGTGGCGTTTGATGTTTGTCCATGATCTTTCTTGTCGTGCCCTTAATGGTTTATTCTCTTACTGCTCTGGCTTCTGCAAAGTCATTGAGTACCTTCATTGTGGCTTTCTAGGGTATTGTTTTTTTGTATTATATTTACACGAGCATATTCGTGCTTTACTTATATTGCCTATTGATGCTGCCTTGTTGGTTAGAGATTAGATCATTGCAGGGATTTCTTTATTTACACTGTCCTGTTTTAATGGGATGACAGTAGGGTAAGTGTGAGGTTTGGTGCACCCTAGAACCGGTTTAAACCCCCAGTGGCCTACTTTGCCACTGACCGTTCCAAGGCGTAGCCCTATTGTCAACCCTTTTTGTGTTTGTGATGTCGTTTGCATTTATTATTGCTTTTGCCTTCTTGTTTGTCTGTTTGCGTGTTTGTTTCTGTGTTTTGTGGTTTACTGTCCTCCTTGAATGCTACTTTCCCTGTCCGATCTTTTTATATTTCTTTTCTTGACATGACCTGCTGGAGCATAGCAAAATGTTGATGTGTTGCATTCACATTCCTTAGGAGTATTATGTACTATATCAAGGTCAGAAACTATTTTGTTGTAGTTGAAAATAATATTTCTAATAGTCTTTTTATACTTATAACAAATTACAGGACTTTCGGAATATTTGAAATATTTTGGGATAGAATCAACTACATGAGTATCTCGAAAAATACTAGGCATGACAATGAAATCAATACCTTTATCAATATTCATATCTCTATAGACTTTCGAAACGACAGTTAATTCAATATTATATAAATCGTAACTCTTCTTCAAATTTTCAAACACTTGTTCTTTTTCAAGAAAAGGCACAGAAATACAACTTTTAAGTAAAATACATCTTGTTGTTTAAATGGCTGTCGGCTTCCTCGTCGATCAACTTTAGTGAAGTAATGGACAAAGAGGTAAGCCGTGAAAGCATAGAGTGCTTTCCGGACTATTTAAAAGTAGTATGTAAATCAGCGACAGAAATAATTACACGCGATTTACGTTTGATGTTACCATTACGCCTAAGACCATGAGACCTAGATTTACGCTTTCGAATAGAAAATATAGAAAAAATGTCAATATTAGGATCTTTAGAAATATGTCATTCTTGATAAATATTGTCATTAAGGCCGAGTGGATAAGGTGTCTGTAAGTTTTTCATCCACTTAAGTCCTGCAATATGTCTAGCTTTTATTTAAAAGCTTTTAGTAGCATTATTATCAAAAAATATATATTCAACCGGTTGAACAGTTACGTTATTAAAATTATGACCTGACTGACGAAAGTGTTGGTACAATTAATTTTTTAACTTTTTAGGATTACTTGCATTATATTTGTGTTCACGATATCGAACTTTTAAGGATCGACCTGTTTGTCCAACATATTGTTTACCGCAACGTGGTGCATTTCAAGTCAGAACATAATTGACGTGAGATGTACGTCAATCAACATTTGAAGCTAGACATACATTAAACAATCTACCATTAACAGCTGATTTATTGGTGGACTTGCAAGATAAATAATTGCAACAACTGCACCTCTTAGCATTGCACTTATTTATAGAGGGAAACACCCTGCGTCTTGAATGAACTAAATGATTTCTGAAAGGAGACTTTATATGGTATATCCTCAAAACATGTGATCCTAGAGGAGTTACGAAAACTTTTGAGCCATTATAAAACATCCTAGTAATATTATTAGAAGGAACATGAAACGAGGTTGTCGAATGAAGCTTTAAAGGTGTAAGGCTTACATATGGTTTAGTTCTAAGAAATGGAGAGTTATTTTGTAGAATATGTATTGATGACGCAGAGTGTAACCGAAGAGGTGAAACATTTATTTAAAAAAAATTAACTAATAGACTCACAATTGTTTTTTCGGAGAGTAATACCATTCTGTGAATCTGTTTTGTATGTTAAAAAATGTATGTACACTTGATATTTGAAATAAAGTGTTAAAAACAAAAAGAAAATACTAAAACCATGCAGACCTTTGGAAAATGAAAACATCATAAAATCATATTTTATCTAATCATATTTGATATATGAGTTACTGCGTTAAAGAAAAGATGATTACGGAAAATGTCGAACCTCAGTACATTCTAGCAAAAAAAGGTAGAAGAATGTTAAAAGCAACATGCGTTTGCTAAAAGTACACAAGGTGGAAACATTGATATTCATGAAGCTTTACTCCCTGTGTTACCTAAAAATGGCCTAACACTTCCTGGTTATAACTATTGCGGTCCGGGTAATCCGCTTGATAGTTGAGAACCATCAAATGAATTATATGCTATTTGCAAAGATCATGTGTACTGTTATAAAGAAAGTCCTAGTAATAAATCAATGTGCGATAAAAGACATGCTGGCCGGTTTAAAACGAGCAAACCCAAATAACTTGGAGATAAATCGCTAATAATTTGATAGCCAAGCCCGTAACTAGTACAAAATATAAACTAGGACATGGAGCATCAAAAAAACAAGAAAAGGCGTTGAAATGGACTGATAAGTTAACCGATGAACTTTATATATAACTTGAAGAATTAAAAAATAAATATCGAAAACTATTGCTAGTAGGTAAGCTAGGTCAAGTAGAATATGGTATGATTCGTGATGATTTTCTACATACAAAGAAAAATCAAATTAATAAACGAAAACGATTAAAATCGTTTATGGATTATTATCTTAAATAACTTCATGGAAATAGGAAAAAAGTTCTCGATTTGAAATGTGAATTATGCACGTGCAGGAAAATAAAATATTCTATGATAAAACAGTATATTTATAGTGATGATGAGGATGATTGCTCTGTATCTTCCGACTTTGTTTGATCGCATAAAAATAGTTTGAATGGATCGGAATGTAATCATGTTGGAACGTTACCCTTCGGGTTTGAGTAGAAGTGTTTTATGTTTATTATACTAGAAACGTTTTATTGCCACTTGATAGGGGAGCATTTCCGCCAGTCATTTCGCCAGGGTTTGGATTAATCTTGGTTTGCTAACTTTGTATGCTCATTGGAAACCTAGTTATAAGTATATAGAAAGTGGGGTGTTTGGAGAAGTTTTCCCTGGAGGAGTTTACAAAACGAGTTTTAAAACTTGTTGGTGGGGTTTGAGAGCACAGTGTCATCCCATCTCTGAACTGATTGGAAGTTGTTTTGATAAGTTTTTTCTGGTGATTTTAACTTGTTTTGCATGCTGCAACACGCAAATTTGCCATATTTTTATTGGGGTGGGGGAGGGGTTGTGGTGGGAGACCCCGAGGGGGACAACTGCGCCAGACACCCCACTTTCTATACTACTGGCACCCGGGTACATTTATGGCTACAGAAACGTAATTCTTCGAAATCCAGAACGGCCCAAACGTACATAAAAGTACCTGAGACAAATTATCGTGAGCGTACAATGTCGCAATTTGTTTTTCCGAAAAACTGTTAAGCGATGTAGATATATGATTTGCGTTGCGTGCTTCTTATTTACGATACAGATGAAGATTTATAACTGCTTTCATGTTAATGAACTATATATGGAGCTGTCGGCTAAATGATATTGTACAATTTGGATGATATCTTTGATTTTGAATGCTAATTTCTTTCGAGGGTATCTAAGTCCCTCCGCTTCAAAGGAGTAATCGAGAAGTTTTATTTTGCGCGCGCGGTGTTGCTGACGATTTTACGACAACACAAAAAAAAACAAGTTCTGCATTTCATTTCTCAATTTATATTTTAAGAACAATGGCGACTAATTAACGATGAACAACCTTGTTTTAGTATTATTTTATCAAATTCTAAATTGTTTCAATTCCGCTACCGAGATATCGTATTTCCGGGTGCGTTTCTGTATAACTGTGGGCCTTTCTATATAATCGAAGATTACTCGGGTGCCTTTCTGTAGTACCCGATACGAAAATGACGTCATCAGCCTAATTTAAACATGAGGCCTACACTTTATTTCGTGCATTCGCACATTAAACAAGCAACACATAATGATGGCATTATTCGTATTTGGAATGGCCCCTGTAATTCTTACAGATCGCCGTCAGACCCTAAGGAATCCATAAACTGTAACTTACGTTTCTGATTCGGGAGATAACCGGTATGAGCCTTGCCGGCGCTATTGGGTTTGAGCCTCCCCGGCGCTACTGGGTTTCATCGAAATGTTCTTACGCAAGACAATTCCATTAGACTCGTCCGTGGGATGGTACGTAAACCCGGCCGTCCCGTGTATATAAAATAACTATATTAATCTGCACGATAGTCTGAGTAGGGCACGGTTTCCTGAGTCCGAAGTATAGTATCCCTCTCTCTAGGGACGATCCAATAACATTGTATGTGTTGATGAATGTTGAACAAAAAATCAATTCTTAAGCAATGCCATTCATTAAACGATTTTATTTTGGCAATGCACTTAGCCAATTTGGTTCTTGATTTGTATCTTTATGTGAGGAAGCTATCACAGGTGCTCGCCCGTGTATGAAACTTGCCCGGAAAGTCGCCTTATGACCTTTGCTGTTGGTGTGACTATTCAATTCAATTCAGTTCAATTCTTGATGTTACTACAAGTATGTAGGTCAGAAGATGGCAATATTTGCATAGACCGACCCTTGGTCACACTATAGAGATCTTGACCCTGTTCTAGTTAAACCTTTATATACACTAAAATATGTTCTGTAGTGCTTGACAAATAATCAAGATTGCCCTGTATCCCTTTAAAGCGCCTAGATCGGTATTTATTATGTTTTTTACCCGTTCATATGTTTTGGATATTAGTCTTATTTATGATCATTACCAGTCAGGACGCAAGTGGTTATTTTCTTGCGCATCTCCACTCACTTGACAACTGTATAGCAACGTTGAAAATAGTTCCCAACGGAGTACCTCATTGAAAAAACCTTGAAAATCCGCCATTTTGTTGGCTTGAAATGACCGAAAAAACAGAGAAAAAATCGAAATTCTTTTATACGCAGACATTATTGCCACTACATCCTCAACTTCGAATTATTTATACCAATGAAAAGAATGTCATAAGTCAAAGAAAACATCATTTATATGCAGAATGGGTCCATAATCCGCAAGACATAGAGTTTTCAGCACATTCTATTGTGTGTTTGAGTTGCGTAACTCCGAAATAAATAAAAAAAATATAAAAATTATATATAAAAAAAATATAAAAATATAATAAATATATTAATAAAAAGGGCTCATTTCAACTATTTTCAAATACTGAGATCCTCATATTTTTTTAAAATTATTTATTGTAACAAATGGCCTTAGAATGTTTCGACTTTAAAACAACAAAAAAAAACTAGCTCTTCATATGCCACCCACTGAATATTTAAATCCCGCTGTCCTATTTTGAACTGCCTCTCTATTTCTCCCACAGCAGACCGGCCTTTTTTTTTTTGAACCAAGTCATGTTAAATTAAGCCTTTAATGTTCGACATGATCATGACCTGCGAATATTATGAAAGAAAAAATTAAGAACACCTCACCATCTCCATACATCCGCCGTAAACCGGTATCGAGCGCTCTTTTTTTTTGGCCAAAGAAAGGTTTGTGTTTCCTATTTTATGCTCTTAAAAAAATACGGTAGGTCGGTAGGCTATTTTTTTGGTGGGTGGGGGCGGGTGAGTGTCTAAAATCTGCAGGACTGAGTTTAAAGCATTCTACTTACGAAACTCAGTTTAAACTTGAGTCACGAAAACTAAATTATTTGTAATGTGCGCAGCTCCGATTACTGCCCCCACCCACGCCGTCACCATTTCAAATACCTATCCCAATCAAAAAAAAAAAATCCAAAATAAAAGTGCTCCTTTTAACAACAAATAGTACGCCCCTCTGAAGAATGAAGAAAAACTAATTTATTGTAAACATCCGCCATGGCCCAAAAAAAAAATGATTTTGTTTCCTATTTTATGCTCAAAAAAAAATACGGTAGCTCTAAAAAAAATACGGTAGGTCTGTAGGCATTTTTTTTTGGGAGGGGTGGGGGGGAAGTGTCTAAAATCTGCAGGACTGAGTTTGAAGCACATTCTTCTTACGAAACTCCGTTTAAACTTGAGTCACGAAAACTAAATTATGTGTGATGTGCGCAGCTCCGATTACTGCCCCCCATCCACGCCGTCACCACTTCAAACACCTATCCCCATCAAAGAAAAAAAATCCATAATGAAAGTGCTCTTTTCAACAACAAATATTGCGCCCCTCGGAAGAATGAAGAAAAACAAAGTTATTGTAAACATGGCCTAAGATTGTTTAGACTTCAAAAAAAATAAAAATAGCCCTGCCACCCACTGATGATTTAAATATCGCTGTGGTATTGGAACTGCCTCTATTTTATATTGCGCATCAGGTCATGTTGACGTAAGCCTTTAATGTTAGAATGGTCTGCGAAGGTTTTGAAAGAAAATGTGAAGAAGACGTACATCCCCATCTCCATACATCCTGTGCAGACCCACCCCTTTTGTTGTGGTGTGTGTGTGTGTGTGTGTGTGTGTAGGGGTGTGGGAATGCTACCTCGTGCTTAAAAGGATGTTGACCCCCATCGTGTTATCGCTTTTATCCCCACCCCATCCTCCTATTTTGAAATCATAATTTCCGATATCAAAGTGTGCTCTTGTTAACTATTAGGTAAACATTATTATATGAAACGGAGACTCCCACGGGTCCCATTTTAAAACAAGTATCCGTTATAAGTCGTATATATATAAAGTACAACTACATTATATCTTAGATGTACTTTTATATAAAAATACAATGCTTCCAGATGACGATACAAGTCTGGTGATCTAACCCTCCATAACATCGCAAGACGTGTGAACATATGTACATGCATTCCAAAAACCAGACCAGATTTGAAAGAAGAACCCAAACTTGCAAACAAAAAAAATGGTTTCGTGACCCCGTAAAAAACAACAACAACAAACTCAGCGGGCTAAACTTGTTTTTGCTCGTTAATTACTCATTTCAAAAGTTACATGCCACCCATTACTAATATCACTAATCCTCGATCCGCCTCTGACTTCTAGTTCAGTTATTAAAACTTTTCAGACATATAACAAAGAGATGTGAAACTGTAAAGTTTATTATGTTATTTTCAAAACTAAATACTTTGAGCAAATAAGAATTTCGAAAACTTCACTTGGTAAATTGAAAGGGTAACCACGTGATGTTTAGCTACTACACCGTTTGATCGGAAGTTTCCTATCTCGTAGCAGGGAGTACGAGGTACTCCCTGCTCGTAGTTATTAGATATGTGTATGATTTTAAAAAAAATATGCAGAATCGATGCAGGACTTGAAAGTTTCTGTATACTTTGTTGAAGAAACGATTTTTTTTAAAAATAGAGTCCCGATCTTTCTGCCACCATCTAATCAATACAAGCATAGATCCCCTAAAATCAGGAAAATTGGTGATTTGCCCTGAATAATGGTGTGAAAATCAGCGTCTTTACGTTCCCGGCCACGGAGGCAAATATACTTTTTTTTTTAATACTTATATTTGAACAAACTGTATAGTCTATAGCCAAATGCTTGCATTAATTTATGATAGACTAGACATATAGAGAGACGAAGAGATAGTGTTATTATGTATATATAGTAATGGCTCTTTACTATAACATATACAATAAACTCATATGCTCTATATCCTTCTTTACTATCGCAATGCAAGCCTGTGGGTTGGCATTCATTAATAAAGAAAACATGTCGATATAATTATGTTCAGTGGTTCTTCGGAAGTTTTTTTTTTAATAAGGTTTCGACCTTTTATATCAATAGCCGCCATAATGGATGTCGCGCTGACCCAATTTAACAACGACGGACGAAGTGTGGTCCCAATATGGTTGTCAGCTTACAACAAAAAAAGCGACCCGTCAAAAACACACAAAAAACGTTCAATGTCAGAGTTTTTCTCGTAAATTATTTATTTCAGAAGTTACGCAGCACCTATTCCCAAAACCTGAATCCGCTTCTGGATTGGCCTAGAAGTAGATCAGTGGGTGCGTTCAGGGTTCTCGCATCGGTTACTCTCACCGTCGGTTCGCCGATATAACCAATCTTCTCGCAACTCTACAGCTGAGGTAGTATCAAATATTACCATCGGTGGTCATAGGTAACCCAATGTTAACCAACGTGGTTGCCCATGGGATATCCCTGAACACTGTGTAAGCTGGAAGCCTGGGTATTGTGATCATTTCTGCTCGACTAATTGCAAAATCCCTTTATGCATGACAAAGTTACAGCCCGGACAAGATCGGACTGCATGGACTGCATGACCTCTAAGTGTGACATTTTATCTGGGACATGGGTATTGTGATCATTTCTGCCGAAGTAATTCCATTTATGCACGACAAAGTTACAGCCCATACAAGATCGAACTGCATGACCTTTAAGTGTGACCTTGACTAAGCTTAAAATCAATAGGGGTTGTTGTTTTAACATGGGTACTATTTCTGTAAAGTTTCTAAACTGTAGGACTAATAGTTACAAATTACAGTGCATGTTCTGAATTCACTGTGTGGAAGCTGTATTTCCATATCAGGTCAGTGTGACCTTGACCTTAAATCTACTGGCCACAAAAACAATAGGGCTTCTCCTTTTACCTAGGGCAATGTACCGATGAAGTTTTATGAGTGTAGGTGTTGCGGTTTTGAAGTTATTGTGCAGAAAGCATATTTACATATAAGGTCACTGTTACTTTTAATGTTGAATCAAAACGATTTTCGACAAGGACCAACATCTTGTCATGCTGATCATTTTAGAAAAAGTCCCATAACAATATCACTTATAGTTTTCAAGAAGTAGTCGCTACAAACTTGCATTTTAAAAATCTATTTTTAGATTTGGTGGCCATCTTGGATTTCACATCAACATGACTTTTTGCTAGGATCAACTAGACTTCATGAGCAACATTTCTGTAAAGTTTCATGAAAATCCATTCAGTAGTTTCAGAGGAGTATCGCTACAAAAAAAAAATTACGGACAGACGGACGATGGACACTGCACCACGCCATAAGCTCTGCTGATCTCTGATCAGTAGAGCTAAAAATGGCCACTGGCAGCCATGTTTAACGTCGAATCAAACTAATGTTTGACTAGGATCAACATCATGTCATGCTGATCATTTTAGATAAAGTCCCATATCAATATAGTTTTCAAGAAGTAGTCGCTACAAACTATTTTAAGCTGTGGTGGCCATCTTGAATTTCTGGCCTACCTGAAATTTTGCTAGGATCAATAAGACATCAAGAGCAACATTCCTTTAAAGTTTCATGAAAATCCGCCAAGTAGTTTCAGAGAAGAAGTCGCTACAAGTTTTTACTATATAACTCAATGTAAACAAAGATGGCCACTGGCAGCCATGTTTAATGTCGAATCAAACTGATTTTTGACAAGGACCAACATCATATCATGCTGATCATTTTAGAAAAAGTCCCAATCAATAACTTATAGTTTTCAAGAAGTGGTCGCTAGAAACTTGTATTTTAAAAATCTATTTTTAGATTTGGTGGCCATCTTGGATTTCACATCAACATGAATTTTTGCTAGGATCAACTAGACTTCATGAGCAACATTTCTGTAAAGTTTCATGAAAATCCATTCAGTAGTTTCAGAGGAGTATCGCTACAAAAAAAGTTTACGGACACCGCACCACGGCATAAGCTCTGCTGATCTCTGATCAGTCGAGCTAAAAATGGCCACTGGCAGCCATTTTAACGTCGAATCAAACTAATGTTTGAATAGGATCAACATCATGTCATGCTGATCATTTTAGATAAAGTGCCATATCAATATAGTTTTCAAGAAGTAGTCGCTACAAACTTATTTTTTAAAAATCTATTTTTAGCTGTGGTGGCCATCTTGAATTTCTGGCCGACCTGATATTTTGCTAGGATCAATTAGACATCAAGAGTAAAATTCCTGTAAAGTTTCATGAAAATCCGCCAAATAGTTTCAGAGGAGTAGTCGCTACAAGTTTTTACTATATAACTCAATGTAAACAAAGATGGCCACTGGCAGCCATGTTTAACGTCGAATCAAAATGATTTTTGACAAGGACCAACATCATGTCATGCTGATCATTTTAGAAATGATCCAAGCAATGCACATGATGTTGGTCATTGTCCAACAAACTCATTTTAGAATTCGACGTTAAATGGCTGCCAGTGGCCATCTTGGATTTCACATCAACATTAGTTTTTGCTAGGATCAACTAGACTTCATGGGAAACATTTCTGTAAAGTTTCATGAATATCCATCCAGTAGTTTCAGAGGAGTAGTCGCTACAAATAAAAGTTTACGGACGGACAGACGCCGCACCACGGCATTATAAAGCTCTGCTGATCTCTGATCAGTCGAGCTAATGATATACAAAGCAATGCAAACATTCATCATGTATGCAGGCACAATCAATCTAAAGAAAAGTGTTTTTTTGATAGTATTTTATTTAACTTCATTCATGAACATTTAAACAACACTGGGTTTCCGTATCTTTCAACATAGACTGGCAACTCTGTATCGAGACTGGTAGTTCTGGACCGATCCTGGAAAAGATAATATTTTGTGTGACTGACATACTGAAGTAATGCAACATCCATGTGTAATAACTTCCAAGTCGCATATATTTTTTCTGAAAAAACAACAACAAAACATATATATGTATTGGTGAATTGGTTTTATGAAAATCCATTGAGGACTTTCAGATGTTCAGTGGAGCAGTCGCCACAAAAAAGTTTGCAGACGGACGATGCACTACAGCATAAGTTCTGCTGATCTTTGATCAATAGAGCTAACAAGATAGAGGAAATTGCACGAAAACTAGGTTTTCTATTTGAAAAGCTATTAACAGTGACCTTGACCCCAGTGTCCCCAAATGCAATCCCAAACTTACTTTTGATATATTAAGCAAGTTTATTCTAATATCTCATTCCTTACTTAAGTTATTGAGTGGAAACCATTTTTCTAGAATAGTAAAAGTAGTAGTGACCTTGACCCCAGTGACCCCAAAAACAATCCCAAGCTTAATTTACATGAGGTACCTACGCAGCAAGTTTTGTTCCATTATCTCATCTTGACCTCAAATGCAAACTTTTTTTTTTGATACAAGAAGCTGCCTTCACAGCAAGTTTCATTCTAATATCTCATTCCTTAAGTTATTGAGTGACCTTGAACTTGACCCCAGTGACCCCAAATGCAATCCCAAGCTTTTTTCCTAACCCTACCCTGCATGTTTCATCTCAATACCTCATTCATAGATGTTAATTTTCAAGATTCAATTTTGAACTATACATTATAGTCTATCAATCTGCATAAATGTGCATGAAATATGCAGGATTTTAAAATAATCTCACTGTAAATACCTAATTTTAACAGTAAACTTGTTTAACAGTAAACTTGGTTGAACATCCAGGATGAAGATCGAGTCTATTACCTACCAGAATTTGGAGGTGTGTCAAATTGATGGTCACTGATAGGACAGTTTAATTTGATGATGCTATATCAAAATTATGAATACTTATCATGTAGTCTTACCAGCAACAGATACTTCTGATAGTATAGATTTCTTCACAAAGTCTAGGATCTTTTGGACATTCCAACTTGCATTCAGAACTGAAGAAAAAAAATCAAAATGGAAGTTTATTACATTTCCATAGGTTAAAGTGTGATGGACGGATGGACGAAGGACAGTGTCTGCGATGCTATGCAAGTGACACAATAACTATGATGCTGTCCAATAAAACATTTTGGTTCAATTAGACACCAAGAGCAACATTCCTGTGAAGTTTCATGAAATCCGTCAAGTAGTTTCAGAGTAGTCGCTACTTGTTTTTACTATATAACTCTATGTAAACAAAGCCGGCCGCTGTCAGCCATGTTTAAAGTCGAATCAAACATGGTTTATGAAAAAACTCTATGCTAATTGGCTATTGAGGATTTTTAAAAAAGCTATATAGACCTCCGACGGCACGTCCTTCAACCGTTAGAACGTCGAAAAACATCCAAAACAACGATTACGTTATTTTAAGGCAACGTTACGTTCAAACAACAAATTGAACTTGTTTGAAACACGATAAAGCTGTATATTTCCTTCGTTTGGTGCTGAGAGATGGACATACAATGTATGTTGTGAGAATGTGTTTGTATTATGATCAATCTCTCGAAAATGTGTATAAAATTCATAAAAATCCATGTCAGATAAAAATAAAATGTAGTCTTGCCAATTTAAAATACATTCGCGGATATCAGTTTTCAGTGGCAAGTCTATTGCAAGTGTAATATTTTCAAATAACTTGAAAATTAATAAATGTTTTTGAAATTATTTATTATACATTAAAAAGGAATCTTTTTATTAACTTAAATCTCAATGACATTTTATAATGATCAAATTTTATAGAAGATTTTCAGTTTTTTCCTTCTCCTGTAAAAAAATGAAAAAAAGCAGTTACTATAAGTCTTGCGCCGAAGCCTCGATATATAACCTTACGTGTTGAAAATGACGTAAAACACCTGTTGTAGTCGCCCTTAGCAGGCTAAGAGTTAATATTGATATGTCCATGATTTTAATGACTAGAAAGAGGACGTTATCTGTTTCAGAAGAAATCTTGTCCCGATATCTATGCGTCCTGTGGATGCATATATTTTTTAATTGTGAGTCTCTAGCAAGTATTACGAGTCCTAGAAGCAGGACTCGCAGGTAACAAAATCACTGCCGCATGACTACATCCACATTTCTGGTGATGTTTCTAAAACATCACACAATGCCTGCATAAACAACTGCTGTATTTGATGCAATTTGAAATTATTGCCTGTGATATCTAAGTAGATATACATGTAGGAAAAATATTTATTTTTTAGATCAGGTCGACAAAAATGTACTTTGGTCTCAAAACAAGTACAGTATTATAAATTTCTTTAGGCGTTTTGAGACACACATCAATTACGGTTTATTCTCAACCAAAATACATCAATTACGGTTTATTTTCACCAAAAATGCTTTTGAAAGCTTGAATCTGTCCATGCGGTTTTAGTGTTTAAGAGAATGACAAACCTGATAAAGACTGTTTCTTTTAACCATGCAAGATAAAAAAAAAGTTGACATTTTGCGTCCTTTGCCATCACCGACATCTTAATAAACATTTACTGTTATAACAAACAGAAAAAGCATTTAAATAAAACAATTAAATAAAAGGGACACGCGGCAATCTTGATTCGTTTAAAACTCCCGGCCTCCTGTTTCCCGTTTTTCTACATAACTTGCACTTTTTCAATCATTAATATTTCATATAAGAGTAGTATACAGCAAATTGTTTTGCATATTAATAACTGCTGGTTATATTGTGCCAATACTATATTTTAACATAACGTTATGGAAGAACAACAAAGAAAAAGTAAAAATTGAATTTTACGCAAGCAGGTTTCAAGTTAATATGGTACTGAATTAATAAATCGAGATGCCAATTTTCATGATTGATAAAAACTTTAGGATTAGTCTCTGCCAGTGTGTCTTTTTAATGATTGAACAAATAGATCTACAAGTCGAGTAGAAAAACTATCAGGATATTGTGGGGTTTTAAAAAATCAAGATTGCTGTGTGTCCCTTTAATAAATTAGCTTCAATGTATCCGTTTCAGGGAATTTCAGTGTAACATATTTAAAACAAAATGCATATAATTTACTACTTTAACATTTTCATTCACAACAGTCTAAATTTTTAGAATTATTTTATTATTAGAATTTGTGTTTCTGGGTTTCAAGAACCTCATTACTCAATGTCCAGTAAAACCTCGGTGTGTTCTGAGAATGTAATGAGCTTTAAATTAACTGGTTTTATTGGTCCAATTTTTATCACTGCAATGAACCAATCAGAATGTTCATTTCGTAGTTTCTATCATGACATCACTTTTTGGTATTATGACATCAAACCCTGGTATTATGAATGAATTAATGGTGTTTTACGGCACGTCGACACATAAATAGGTCATATTGTAAGCGAAAATTGGTGAAAAATGAAGTATGTTATTAATTAAAAATTAATGTAAATATATAAAGATAAAATTATTAAAAAATAAGGGATGATAAGGTATCATATTATGACATCATGTCATGCTAAATTATGATGCAAATCAGTGTGTTCTCAGAACTGAATGAGCTTTTTAATTGCTGTGAGAAACAGATTAAGACTGTTTGTATCACTCATTGAGTATAAATGAGTTTCTTGGAACCAAGAATCACAAAATTCAAAAAAATAAATAATTCTAAAATGATTTAATAGACTGTTCCATTTGTATGTTCTGGTTACTAAACGTTTTAAATAAAAAACAAACAAAAAAAACCAGATTAAACAGAAAATGAATTCCTTCAACTTACTGACAGTATTAGTATATAGGACTTACTTAGATATATAGGGCTGCAGGGGTGACTCCACTGTCCGGAAATGGAAAATATCCCTCCATCTGCATCAACACAACTGACATCTCCAATCGAATTCTCATCCTACTGCAATAAAAGAACAAAAGATGTTAAGGTAACATCATCACTAACATGTAAAAGTGACACCCAGCAATCTTTCATTTATTCAAAACTCATGGTGTCCCATTGGTTTTCAACGTAACTTGCATAATTATTTGCAATCATTTATTTATAATATTAATTAATTGAATAATTAAAGGGGTTGGATGCTTAAATACCCAATTAAAATGCCAAAATACCCAATAAAAAGCCTGGGTACCAATAAGTAATCGAAGTTGTCAAATGATAAAACAACCCACGCAAACTGAGCAAAATATGGGTTGTTGAAGGGACACCCAGTCACCTTGTACATGTATAAAGCCTATTTTAAAAGAAGTTGATTTTATTAGATTTTGCTTATACAAATTCAATATTAGTGGAATGCCACCCCAGAACAATGTCGCAAACTGTTCAGTTAATGTTTTATTTTACCCAAATGAAATCATGAAATACCCAAATAAATACCGATGGGTAAATATTCAATTGATCAAAAAGCTGATCTGTAGCTCTGCTTTACATTGTCCGGCTGCTAATCAGTCATTTGCCCCAACACACCCCTTTGTCACATAAATGAAATGGTCTTAATGCATAGAAAGAACAGTCCATGATATATTATATGTAGGGGTTTAAGGGTTAATAACTATGACATATATAATGGACTGTTCTTTCTTTGAATTAAGACCATTCCATTTATGTGACAAAGGGGTGTTTTGGGCAAATGAATGATCGGCAGCTAGACGTTGTAAACCCTGATCAGCTATTGTAGTCGCCCTTAGCGGGTTATTGGTTAATTTTGAAATTGAAAGCTTTTTTCATCTACAATATACAGTCTATATTCATATTGTTAATCACAAGTTGATAACTTCCACAACACTTGCTAAAATTGCAAACAACAACACACGTTTGTAGATAATAGAAGATTTGTCACTTGGCCTGAAATCAAACAAAAAACAGTTGAATTTGCTTGACAGTACTATGCTTTTTAAATGGCCTCCATATACCAATGCCATGGAAATGCAAAATCTGTTATAGCTTTTCAAGTAATTTTTGATACAAGGGTTTCATTTTGAGATTTAATTGCAATTTTCATGAACACAAACGGGTTAACAATATGGATACTGCACTGGAATGATAAATGGCAAAAAAAAGGCCACTGGGAGTTTAAACCAGGTACTACAGTTCAACAAACCTCTATCCTATTGTCATCCAAAATGAAAAATCCCCGCCAGGCTATATCTTCTAACAAACTAGGTAGCAAGTTTAAACAAGAAATCGGTAGAATCGATGGATGCTTCCGGAATAAAGATGCACGTGTGAAATACAATCGGATCTGGGTGAATTTGTTGGCGGATGGAAAATGTCGGATGAGTTGAGCTTATAAGCTTTATATATTTTTATAAAAAAATGCAAAGTCCCGTAACTCCGCCCAATTTTGTTTTAACTAAAACATCCTGAAAGTGTGTGCTACTAGACATCATACTGATACTTCCTATACAGTTTCATGAAAATCAGATGAAAATGTAGTAGGAGTTAAGCGGACAAGAAAACTGGACAGACGGACATGGCGGCAACTATATGCCCCCCCCCCCCCCCCCCGTGTGACATTCAGTTTGAACTCTTTTTTTTTTTTGAATTATGTTTGTGCTAAGAAACACTTTTATCAAATAACGTCCCTCGTTAGCAGTGTCGAACACCCATTTCATATTCTATTGTATGACACACGTGTAATACAACCTGGAACGATTTTGATTGGTTGGGTTAAACCTGTAACACTACGCAAGTTTATTAGCTGAAAATATTTTATTTATTACAAATTCACCCAGATCTGAGTCATAAACTTATTATTTGTGACAGCTTATAAAAAATAATGCACTTTATACAAAACATTGTTGTTGGTTTGTTAAAAGGTTGGCAGAGACTGCTATTTTGTAAAGAGGTAAAACACAAAACTCTTTTATAATATAAATTATATGCAACGTTATGTCACACATTTTATGACGTTTTGGCGCTAAAGTGTGTCTGACGTCGTGGCGGTTCTATGTCCATTTGAATTAATTTTTACTAATTTGATTGCAATGTTATGTGATAAAAAGGATCTTAAACTTGTTCCCATTCCATATAATATTTATGAAACTCGTTATATATTATTTTTAATTTTAACTCGGCTCGTTAAAATTAAAATAATTCATAACTCGTTTCATAAATCTTATATGAAATGGGAACTCGTTTAAGATCCTCTATGTATTAGCTATATGGCTTAAGTATGTCTTGTTTTGACCATCATAAGACGCTTTACATACAGTTAGCAAAAGCTCTATTTTGGGGTTGAAAATAGTTTTCTGTTGATATTCTTTATGAAATTTTGCAATAATAAGGTAATTATATAGTTTAACTGCACAAACATGCTGAACATGTTTAAATATGATGCTGTAAACTTCTATTAAGGGTTCTATTAAATGTTATCAACCATGTGGTTCCATATCACCAGGGCTTCCACTAAGGTTCAAATTTAGGAAGTCTGAACTTCCTGCATATCAAATTTGGAAGTTCATGGGAAAAATTTAGGAAGTTCCAGTGTTTGGGCATGGCATTCATACTCAGTCGAGTCAATGATTCCGCGTGGTGTTGGGGGTGGAGGGGATCTAAAGTGTTAAAAAAAGGATATTTATAATCATAGATATGTTTATAAAAGAAAATATTTGATATCATTATATAAAAAAAATTGCCTTTGCGTGGCATACCCCACCCACAGGTTTTATACAGTGAATTACATTTTGCAAACAGTTTTCAATTCATCCGTCCAGGAATGTATAAAAAACAACACACTATTTTTAAAAAATGTTGTTGTTTTTTATACATTTGGTACCTGAATATGTTGAAGCTATGTATATAATAAACAAACAGATATACATTACAGTTCCATGTCACAGATAAGCCTCCCCCTTTAGCCAACCCGGACCGCCTTTTATTAAAATGTGCATTAATTATACAAAACGAATTGAATTTTATAGTTGCACCAACAGCTGTCATATGGCGACTTTCCAGCTTCCACTCGTGGAGGAAGACCCCAGGTGCCCCTCCGGGCAATTTTCGTGCACGTGCGGGCACCTGGGTACAACCACCGACATTCCGCAAGCCAGCTGGATAGCTTCCTCACATAAAGATTCCTATGTCCCTGAGGGTTCGAACCTACAGTGGTGAGTAGCAAGTGATTTCAAGTCAGAGACTCTAACCACTTGGCCACGGACGCCCCTTATACAAAATGAAGGGTCACTGGGTGTGTTTATATATGCACACATACATACAACAATTATACACAGAGTTCAATCAATATCCTAAGCCTGTGTACTACATATCCTAGTTCAGTTGTACAAAAAAATCAACGCAATCAAGCTACTCTAGCACAGTAACAGTCAAAGAATCTGAAAAAACAAAATGTTAATTTTCAAACAATTTTCTAATTTTAAAACTTGCGAATTTTGACACTGGCTATAGCATCTGCAGTAAATAAACATTAAAATATATTGTAAATTACAAATAACTAAAAAAAATAATTATGAAACAATACTGATGTCAAATTTTAATCTAAAGTAGATCTATAAACAAGTTTAATGAGCAGTCTCCACAAAAATGGCGAAAAAATATGTTGCAGCTGTGTGGACTGTAAACAGAACTGTGCACCGCGAACGTACTGTAATAACTGTGAGATGCCCCCTAACACGATTTACACCAACTGTGTTTAAGTTATTGCCAAATAACGAATATCACGCCAAAACCATCAAAATAGTACTTATATAAATCGCAAATAAATATTGATGTGTTTCTTAGAATCAAATATTTCCAAAATGAACTGAAATATCGCTTTTTTGACCAAGAACTACGGGAATTCGACCCAATGTGAAAAAAATGGCTAACCATACAAGCAGGCAGGAACAAAGAGACCGATTTTTTAAATTTTAGCGCATTTAAAAGTTATTAAACAATCGTGAACAACTATACAAATTTCAACCAATCAATGATTTGTAAAAATTGCGCCTTTTTAATAAAAATATTTCGCGAAAGGCCTCCCAAACCGCCCATTTCGGGTCTCACGTCCAGCAGCCAAATTTCCTGCATTTTTAACAAAATCAGCTGTTCGCAGGTCCGTCATTTAACACCAGTTACAACGAAAGTATCCAACATAACATGATACTTACCATTTTATTTTGCTTAAACTCCTCATTATAACACTTTATAACATTCCTTGTTGGCCATATTCTGATAAAATCCTCTCAAATTAGAAGAAAACTTTGACCCGAAGTGTCACTTTTCAAACAAAATGGCGTCTTCCTTTCCTGAGGTTCCGCATGGGGGTATTTTTCAAATATCGAATACGTTATAAATAGTTTACCGAAATACTGTTAGTTCGATTGTTTTAAATGGGTGATATGTTAAACAATATTGTTTAATAACTCACACAATGTTGGCCAGTTCAATCCCTAATTTCGAGATCATCAATTTACATGGTTCAGAATGTTCACACCGCATATTTCAGCCATTTGGGCTGATTAACGAACATTCCGTTAGTGAGGTTGGTTCATTTTGTTCGCCCATTTGGTGTCATCACAGATTTTCCTAATATTTTCAGAAAACGTAGTCGAGGTATCGGACTATCTAATTCCAAAATATTAGGAAAATCTGTGATGACACCAAATGGGCGAACAAAATGAACTTTTGACAATAAAATGGATTTAAAAAACGTCAAAATTTAATAACGAACGGCGTTCATCACAATAATGACAAGTAAAGAGTTTTGAGATATTTATTCAGCAACTACATCAAAGAACATTATATAACACATGAACATGCACACTTTTGACGTTTTTAATACAGTCACTTTCGATTTATAGTGTGTTTCATAAGGTCATACACATTTCAATTAAACAGCACGTGACCCGATAATGGGACTATTTTGCGTCAAACTACTGTGGTGAAATGAGTAGAACACTTAGGTCTATGCACGTGTTTACGTTCCCGTGCGTCCTGACTGTACATCGTGCACTTCAAACGTGTGTCTGGTTTAATAAATGCATGTGTTTTTACTAATTGCTACAAACTAACAGCAAATATTGTTTCCCATCAATCATGCAACCGCAAAGACGGATGTTTTCAAAAAAAGTTTCAACGTAAATATTTATTATCACTGAAATATTCATGAGTAATACATTAAAACAAAAATGTATAATGAATTGTACTCCATGTTGGTAAAAAACAGTTTATTGACAATTTATGTGTATAATTGCAATTATAATTTACATAATATCCGCGTATTTGAACAAATAATGAAATAGCTATATACGACGCGTTGCATGACTATTCATACAATGCGTGGAGAGTCATGACGCAATTTGTAAAGAGGCACATGACAAAAAAGTACGAAATCCGGGTAGGGACTTTTAACTTCCAACTTCTTACTTCTTACTTCTAACTGCTTACTTTTACTTCTAACTTCTAATGTATGTGTGTGTGTGTGTGAGTGTGTGTGTGTTTATGTGTGTATTTGTGTATGTGTGCACATGTGTGTATATGTGTATGTGTGTACATGTGTACATGTATGTGTGTATATGTGTATGTGTGTATGTGTGTAGGTTTGTAGGTAGGTAGGTATTTCTTACTTCTCACTTCTTACTTCTAACTTATAAGGTCTTAGTTAACTTCTAACTTCTTATTTCTATGTTCTAAGTTCTTACTTCTAAGTTCTTACTTCTAACTTTTAACTGTAACTTTTAACTTTAACTTCTAACTCCTAACTTCGACGTTGGCATTCAATCAACATGTATTTGTGTCTATTCATCCGTCAGTATTTCCCTGTAAGAGTGCGCGCGTGCATTTGAGTGTATCTGTGTGTGTGAGGAGTGGAGTGTGGGTGCGGCTGGTTGTGTGAGGTTTAGAGGTGGATTGGGTGGAAGGTATGTATGTTGAGATGGGGAGGACGTTCATGCTTGGGTGGGTGGATGGGTGGATGGGTAGATGGGTAGATGAATGTGCGATATGATTGGATTTTAAGTACGCAGGATTTATATATGCTCCTCCATCCATCAGTCCGTTCGTCCGTGTGTCTGACCATATTTTTCCGTTCGTCTGTCTGTCTGTCTGTCTGTCTGTCTGTCTGTCTGTCTGTCTGTCTGTCTGTCTGTCTGTCTGTCTGTCTGTCTGTCTGTCTGTCTGTCTGTCTGTCTGTCTGTCTGTCTGTCTGTCTGTGAATAAGTAAGGAGTAAGGAGTTAGAAGTAATAGACCTTTGGAAACGGCCGAGCACGACACATACGAAATATTGCAGTCTCGGTTTGATTGAGACTGTTCATGAGCGGTAGTGAAATATGCTAGCTACCGCCAGAAGTAGTTAGAATTAAGACGTTAGAAGTCTCTACCCGGTTTTCGTACATATATTGATTGTGTTCCGGTGTGTCCTTAAAGCTACACAGTCTCTATAATAATCGATTTCTTCTTTGTAGGCGTGTCTTTATTGGTGATTTCATGTTCTCTAGCTCCTCATGGCGCAATCGGGTATTTAAGCGATCAAATTTAACGCAGGACTCATTTACTGTATAGACACCGAGCAGTGCAGATCGTGCCTGTACACAGGCATTATAGTTTACAGGAAGAAAAAAAAGCCCGTCTCTGGACTCGAACTAACGACCTTCTAATCCAATTCATTAGGCCAGTTGTTCTTACCACTGTACCATGGGTATTTCTTGAAAATATGGTATATTCGGTATCATTTATTATGATGCAAAATAACTTATTTGAACGGACATTAATAATTATCAGTTTATAGTCCATTATTCCGCACGTGTAAATTAACCTTGCGCTGTGTAATTCTATATGTTATTAATATGAAACAAGTATGTTCGCGTGTGTGCGCTAGTTATTATTCAATGTCTATTTAGTGTTAAAACTGCTACAAAGTAACAACATGTCATGCATTAAAAACGCATAAAAGAGCAAGATACTTGGATCAAATCCCGCATTACGTTTTCCGTGTATTAACTCCCATCCAACCCCTTCTCCAAGAGGCGAAATCGGGGTTGACTGGACCTTAACTTCGCCTTAGAAAGTTTGCATATTGTAACATAAAAACAGGTAATTTAAACAGGTTACGGCATTTATTCAGAAAAAAATATTTTTAAACATGTTTTATTGTCGCAATATCCGTTATAATATCCTGCTAATATAAGCTTTCCCATCGCTTAATGGAATTAAGGTGGGACCACATAATGCGTTCAGGGCAATTATGTTTTATCAAATATATTCTAAAGCCGAATATTTATCGATGTTACCTGTATAAAGCTAAATAAAATTTTATACATCGATTTCTGTCTTATATAGCTACGTTTGAGGTCTTCGTCGAATTGAAAGTACTTCACCTGCGATTTTTGACATTACCTCACGTGAACAGATTCAATAAAACCGAGTGAAACTCGAACTTTTATCTCTTGTTTGTGTGTGTTGCTTCCATTGGATC